>CAOKZL010002268.1:0-216890 GCA_948472985.1 Iguana delicatissima
AATTGAGTTTTTAAATAAAATATAAATATGGTATTAAAGGTTAAAACAAAAATGTTTATATAAAATATCTTTATTTGTTTTTTTTGGGTTTTTTAGAAGGAATATTACAAATAAAAAACCCACGTTTTTCTTGATTTTTGGGGGGGGATGTTTAAGTGGGAGGAGGTGGTGGTATTACTATTATTATAGTTATGAAATGTAGAGGAAATTTAAAAATTCACGAATGTATAATAGAGAATACAGAAAAATAAAAAACCCTTTTGGGCAAGTTTTTAAAACCCCACATAACAGTATGTTAGATATAGTTATATAACTACATAAAACTATATAACATCATAATATAAAACGGTTAATCCTTTCCACAATTAGTTAAGTGGGAATATATGTTTAATGTATTTTAACGTATTTTGTTGTATTTTTTGTATTTGTCGTGTTTAATTTTGTTCTGTTTTTGGTTTAGTTGTGACTCAGTAGATTAGTTTACATATTTGCGTTGTGTTGTGTTGTGATGTTACGCACTTGTGTTATGTATTGTGTGAAACCCCCAAAAAAAAAAAAAAGAGAGAGAGAGATTTGAAATGGATCAAAAATTATACGGATTTGAAAGAAAAGAAAATGAATTAGATTTATTGATAAAGGGGAGGACCAAAAGAAGAGAATCTCCAAATTCTGTAAGCTATTGTTGCAAAGAGAAATGGAATAGAAACTGTTAAAGATAACATGTTTAAAGATCAAAAAAATATTAGACATCCAATTGAGTTGGATACATGGGTGAGGGCATGGAAAACAGACATAAAATTTACACCAAGTTTAAATTTAAGAGAAAACTTTTATAAAATGCTACATAGATGGTATATGACACCTAAAAGGGGTTTACAGAAAATAACTAAAAATGGAAATAAAAAATTTAGAAATTAAAAAAAAAGGGCCCAGGTCGTTTTTCATATGTGGTCCCCAAAAATTTAGAAAGGGAAAATTTTTGGAAGGAAATACATGATGAAATTCAAAGAATTTATAATTTAAATTTTGAAATCAAGCCAGAGTTTTATTTGTTAAATATGTTGGGACAACAAAGAGAGATAAGATGGCATCAGAAGACATTGTTATATTTGATAACTGCTGCAGGATTGACATATGCAAAATATTGGAAAGAAAGGAACCATGTTGATATAAAAGAATGGAAATTAAAAGTTCTGGATATGATAGAGATAGAAAAGTTAACATTTTCATTGGAAAATAAGTTTATCCAGAACTTTGAAAAGGAATGGAGAGAAGTCTTAAATTGGATAAAGATATAGTAATAAGAAAAGAATAAAGCAAGATTGTATATAATATAAGGCAACAATGTAATAAGGCAATGTAACAAAGCAGTAATGTAACAATGAAAAGATGTAACAAAAAAATTTAACCTTTTGAAGAGAAACTATGGGATGAGTTGAATGTAAATAAGCAGACTCAACTGGAAAAAAAAAAAAAGCTTGGAAGTGGGGAAGGTTTTTTTTTTTTTTTACTTCAAACTTTAATAAAAAAATTTTTAAAAAAAAAAATTTTCAGGTGAAGGCCTCTTTTAAAAAGATCTGCAGGAACAGAAGTCCATGAACAACACACTGTGCGCTGTGGTTGAGCTTAAAGGACAAATCTCTATCATGAAAGAAACTTGCAACTGCAAAAATTTAAATTTAAATGCAACTAGTGGCTTAGAGGTAATGTAGACCTGAACAGTGCAATGCAACCTAAAATTTAAAAATTTATGAAACAACCAAAAAACAGAAGAAAAAAGAAGCAGTCTACTCTACTACTACTACTACTACTACAATAATAGGACATAAAATTTCTGCTTTTATTAGCATAATTTTAATTTCAACAATTGTAGACAAAAAAGGGGAAGCCAGGAAGTTGTTTTAATTCCCCCTCAGATAAGCTGTATAATACCACCTAGGACCAGGTCCAGCCAAATAAACAGCATGTTACAACAAAATACTTGGGGATAAAAATTCCTTTT
The DNA here is from genome assembly GCA_948472985.1 of Iguana delicatissima. Classification (NCBI taxonomy): domain Eukaryota; kingdom Metazoa; phylum Chordata; class Lepidosauria; order Squamata; family Iguanidae; genus Iguana; species Iguana delicatissima. The sequence continues at coordinate 2,003 of CAOKZL010002268.1, forward strand.
AAAAATTATTTTTGTTTTTTTAGCAGTTTTTTTTAAAAGGAAGGGGAAAAATTTTCCTTTTTTTTGGGAAACCAAGGAGGCCCAAAAGTCTGGGTAGATTAAAAGTAGGAAAAGTGTTTTATTTAAAAACATTAGGGTTTCCTTTCCAAAAAGGGTTATTTACTTCCTAAGAGTTTGGTTATAAACTGGGATGATTTAGGTTATTTTTTAAGGGAAAATTAAAGTGAAATGGTTATACTTTTAAATTTTTTTTTTTTTTAATTTTAAATTTTTTTTTTTTTTAAAACCCTTTTCTTTAAATTTTTGTATTTTTTTGGTTTTAAGTTTTTTTGCTTTTAAATTTTGAAATTTTTTTTTTTTTTAAAATTTTGTTTTCCCTTATGCAAATTGAAAAAAAATTTAAAAAGGAAAAAAATTTTATTAACATTTTAAAAATTAGCTTTTTTTTTTTATTACAGGATTATGAATTTTTTGGGGTATAAAGTTGGGAAAAGGGGGTTAGGTGTGGCAAAGGTCCAAATTTTCCCTTTTTCCCCAAAAGAAATGGGGGTTTTTTGGACCTCACCATCCATTTGCCTTTTTTGGGAAAAAAGGGGGAACCTGGGCCCCTGCCCAATTTGGCTGGGAACCCAAATTTTAATATCTTTATGGAAAACCAACGGGGTTGGCCCTTTGGAAATCACAATTTTTCTGTCTCAGAAAAATAGCAATGGGAATAGCAGTTACATTTCTATACCATTTATCAGTGTGAAGCAATCCCTAAACTGTTTACAATGTATTTAGCTAATTGCCCCCAACAAGCTGGGTACTCACTTTACCGATGATGGAAGAATGGAAGGCTGAGTCAACCTGAAGCCCTGCAGGAATGAACTCACAATGTTGTGGCTGGAGCACCAGCATTTAACCACTGTGCCACCAGGGCTCTTCTAAGGTAAAAGCAACAAATCTTGCCAGGAAAACCCCCATTGTAGGGTTGCCTTAGGGTTGCCATAAGTTTGTTTTCAAAAGATAGAGATGTGATGGCTAGAAAAAGCCTCCCCCTGTCAGTGGTCTGTCAGTGTTGTTGTGTGCCTTCAAGTTACTTTTGACTTAAGGCAACTCTAAATGAACTTATCACAGGCTTCTTTTTAGCAAGATTTGTTCAGAAGAGATTTGCCTTTGCCTTCCTCTGAGGCTGAGAGAATGTGACTTGTCCAAGGTCATCCACTGTCTAAGCAGGGATTTCAATCCGAGTCTACAGAATACTTTAATAAATAAATGCTCGAATACTCAAATAAATATTTGAATATTTAAATATAAATCTGAATATTTAAATCTCGGGTTAAGTCTTGGGGGTCCCAGGCAATAAATAATGTTTTCAAAGGGTCCCTGGTAAAGAAAAGGTTAAAAGCCACTGCTATAGACAAATGGGGAAACACATTATGTCATGAGGGCCAAATAAGAAGTTGATGGAGGCAGCATATTGAGGAATGATATAAAACATGAAATGACTGAAATTTTTGACAGATTTCTTCAAGGAAGAACCATTTGAAGGTGAAGTCACAATTTTAGAAAGTGAAGTGCAAGATGCTGTTAAAGTATGTGGGTGAACAGATGGCAAACCAACAGAGCTGTTACAAGCTGAAGAGACAGAATACATTCCAATTAAAACAAAAAACAAAAAACCTAACACTGCCAACAAATATGAAAAACCAAAAAGATCCTACAGACAGGAAACAATTAACAGACATTTCGATCTCCACAAAAGGAGAAACCAGAGATTGTAGTAACCAATGGGCTATTGTACAGATCTTCCATACAAGCAAAGTGATACTTAAGATTTTAGAAGAAAGGGTTTTACTATATACAGAACCAGAAATGCCTAACGTCAAAGCTGGGTTCAAAAAAGGAAGAGGTGCTAGGGATCATACTGCAAGCATATATTGGATAACAAAACACACCACAGAATTTATGAAGAAACTGAGCCTGGACTGGATAGATTACAACAAAGGATTTGACTGTGTAGACCATGAGAAGTTATTATTCTTTCTAAAAGAAATGGGAACACCACAAGATCTGAGTGTCCTGATGTGCAACCTATACTCTGGAAAAGAGGCCACTGGCAGGACACTATATGGAGAAACAGAACGGTTTTCCATTAGCAAGTGGTGAGACAAGGCTGTATTTTATCATCGTATCTGTTCAACTTATATGCGGAACACATCATACAGAAAGATGGATTAGAGTCAGAATAAGTAGGCATGAAAACTGGGGAAGGAATATCGATAATTTAAGATGCACAGATTATACCACTTTACTTGGACAAAATAGTAAAATTAAGGAAGAAAGTGAAAAAGCAGGATTGCGGTTGAACATTAAGAGAACAAAAACAATGACTACTGATTTATTTTTAACTTGAAACCCAATACTTAAGATACTGAAATAGTATCTCCTGTAATTTCTTGTAACCTATGATCTCCCTGTAACTTGAGTTAGTCATTAACCAAAATGGAGACTATAGTCAAGAAATCAGGTTAGAACTTGAAAAGGCAGCTATGAAGAAATAAGAGCCTCAATAAGATCCCCAAGTATAAAGACTTTATATATGAAAGCCAACATAATCCAGGCCACAGTATTTCTTATTTCCATGTATGATTGTGAAAGTGGGACAATGAGAAAAGCTGAAAAGAATATAATCTACTTATATGAAACGTGGTGCTGGAGAAGACTTCTGTTGATACCATGGACTGCTAAAAAGACAAATGGGTGAATGGGTGTTAGAGCAAATCAAGCCTGAACTCTCATTACAAGCGAAGATAACTAAACTGAAGTTGTCATACTTTAGACTTATCAAGAGATAACATGATTTACTGGAAAAGATAATAATGCTTAGTAAAGTGGTGACCCACACTATAAGTGGATTGATTCAATCAAGGAAGCCAGAACTCTTGAGTTTGCAAGACCTGAGCACAGCAGGGCAGTTAATGACCACTCATCATCTCTCAATCATATGGACACCATAACTTGAAGTTGACTTGATTGCAATAACAACAAACTCTACTGGAAAAAAATTTGAATGTACTTCCAAGTAAACAGGGACAGGACTGCAAAATTCATTCATTAGTAGTCTGTAAAATGTATATTGCTGTCACGGTGATGACTACAATCTTCACAATTTCTAACTGACTGAAACAACTAAGTGCATTAGTAAAAAAAAAATAAACTATATTGGAAGGAATTATTATTACACAACAGTTGATGGGTGATTATCAGCTCAAAAATGCAAGCGTATCTATATTATCACCCGAACACTCTTTCGTGAATAGCTGCTGGTAATAAGTCAATTATCACTGTTTGTATTTTATGGATATCATTTCATTGTTTATTATTCATCTTGACCCCACTGTCTCTCTGTGTGTGAGAATAACAGTTCGTTTATATTATTCCCCCTGACCAACTGTATGTGCGCTTGTTTGTGTGTACATATCTCAAGATGACATTCAGTCAGCTGACAAAGTAGGCTTTAATTCATACAAGCGGAATGGTTTGTTTTTAGTCTTGAAGGTTTCCAAAGATTTCTCACTGGCTTTATTACCTTTGAGAACACTACTTTCCATAATAAAGTACAACCACATGGGAGCTTAATTTATTTACAGCTTTAAAATACAAAAAAGCAAAAATAAACTTACAGAGTTCTTCTTTAGTAAATATCAAGTTATTCAATTGCCTGATCTTGTAGCACATATACACATCCAAATGTACAGGGCTTATCTTTTACATCTAGCTATGAGCAGGTTTTTTCTTGGTGAGAGGGGTCTTCAAACAGTTCATGAAGAACTGAAAATAAGTTAGCTCCTGCATCATAAAGGCCCACTAACCAGTCACAAGCTCACCCTTCCTGAAACACATCATACCTTGGCCTCTTCTGTTCGGTTCCCTTTCTATCATACATCCAGCTACTTGGGTTAAAAAGTAAGGTAAGATAAGGTACTCATTCAGCCTGGCCATTGCAAGTAGCCTTCAACTATTGCTCTACAAATTGGTAGATCAGCGCAAGTACTCAGCGGGTCCCCGCCAGTGGTCCTACTGGGGCCTGCCCTGCTCCTCCAACGCCCATTGCTGCCAAGGCTGCCAGAACGCCTCCATCCAGGGTGCCCAGGGTCACACCACCAACAGCTGCTCCACAGTCTTGTTTAGGTTTGAGGCCTGATAGCAGAAGCCCAAGTCTCCTCCAGCTCACCCCACAGGTGCTGGATTTGCTAGTTTTTGATTTACACCTGCAGCACTTGCCCAAAGGTGCCACCAATCTGGATGTCCCAGTCCATCAGACTCTTGGCTTGTTGTTGGTGTTGCAGTGGCTGTTTCTCATCTGGGAACCACAGGGCCTGTACCAGTCCTAGAACAGAAGCCTCACTGCCACTGTTCCCCAGGAGGGTTTGCATAAAGCTAAAGTTTGCATAAAGTCTCCTTTAATTCTGCCTGCAAGCCCCGACACTCCTGGGACCGCTTTTTCAAGCTACTGATCAAAAAAAGGATGCCTGCTGTCCCCTGCTCTGTGGCAGGCATTTCAGACTTCGCTGGGGCCACCACACTGACTGGCCACTGAAATTCCCTCTCAGGACATTCCATGCAAGGCCTCTGAAAATAAACACTTCACCACTCAGTGCTTCTGGGAAGGTAACTCTCTGAGTCCTCCTCTAATCTTTCAATAGATTGTGAGTCCCTAGGCTCTCTTGCAATGCCCCCCTCCCGCATGACAAGGTGATTTCCAAAGTCCAAAAACTGGGGAATACCATTTACACCAGCCCAGGATCTGCTGGACTCATCACACTCCCCTACCCCTACCCCGCAATCAGCTCATCATCTCCCATTTGGTTTCCCTTTTCTGCCTATATCTTTACAGCAATTCAAGGTTCCATGATGGAATGAATGTACAATGAGGAGTTCTGGAGTCCTGGCAAACTGTGATGTACAGGATATTTCATATCCCAGTAATTAGGCTTAGAGGTTTCAAAAGTTTTATTTAGAAACAGCAAAGAAAACAGCTGCACACTTTGGCAACTGCCAAGACTAAAGAACTATTGGATTTACAGTACTATATAAGCCATTACAATTCAAAATTAGCACGTGCTGCTATCCTGTTTGCTGATAAGTTAAAATAACACTTTTCCTGGGCTCACCTTCTCCCATGTTCTTTCACAACAGCATGTCCTTGCAGCCACGTCTGTCATTCTTAGTAGAGATTGTTAACCAAACATTCCTAGGGTCTCAGCTTCCCATCCATCACCTCATCCCATCCTTCCTTCCTAACAGAGGAACATAAGCAAGGGAATAGAAAGGTTACTCTAGTCTGGAAAAGGTAAGCTTTTTTTGCTTTAAAATTCTTTAAAACTGGTGGTGGGTTGAGTAAAATCACTAATTTTGTGGCTATTTCAGCTCTGTTGGAATGTATCTTACTAATCCAATGCTTCTCTGCAGTACTCTCTCCCCTGTATATCAGTCTTAATATACACTTTAAGATCTATGCCAGCTGTTGCAGTTGTCATGTGTAAAATGTACACTCCTGCTATTAGCTAAGTAGAAGGTTTACAAAAATCAATCTGTTAAAGAAATTGGGTTTTTTCTTTAATTTAAATCAGATTTCAAACTTTTTCTGAATCAACTGGTAAAAAATGAACTTAGACATCATCATGAATACTAATTATGCAGCTTCTAATTATATACTATTAATAAGTTACATGGGGGGATGGCTTGCTGCTCAGAGAGACGGCAGCATAAAAGAATGTTTCCATACCCTATCCATGCATAATATATATATATGAACAGGAGTCAAACCTATTCACAGAATAGGGTGGGGTGTGGACCTGGAGGAACTACCAGTGGGTGTCGTGAATAGATAATAATGGATTACTGTGTTTTACTATATAACCTAGTGGATGATGCAAAGTATTAACTCCAGCAATGTTTGTTTAACTAGCCTCTTGTGTTCCAATAAACACCATGGAAATTATGTGTATTTTTTCTTGAGAGACACAGAGTAGCAGTATACGTATGAGAATGTGAAATTTTTTCAAAGACAAGAAAATGTAAGAAGGGCAGACTTAAATGCAGCCTTGGTATCAAAAAAGAGATCCTGTAAGAATTTAAAACATATCTGAGAAGAAAAAAAACCCGTTGATCTAGCTCAAGAGCAGTGGACTAAATATTCAAACACAGACCGACAGACCGACAGACCGACAGACAGACCGACCGACCGACCGACCGACCAGACAGACAGACAGACAGACCGACCGACCGACCGACCGACAGACCGACAGACAGACCGACAGACAGACAGACAGACAGACAGACAGGATGGATTTGAGAGATAAAATGGAGAAACAACAAAACCTTGACTGCCATTGTAACATTCATTTTAGAGGTATCAAGAAGGAAAAGGGGAAAGATGAATTAATGGACAAAGTGGTGGAACAGATTCAAGGCTTAGGCCCAGATTTAGGAAATACATTAGGAAATTAGGAAATACATTTAGGAAATATATTTTATTAGATATTAAGAATATTTTAATTTGATTAATTTGTTTAGTATTTAATAGATACCAACTAACTACAGTATAAATATGTGTATGCATACTTACTCACTAATTCAAATATTTTTATTGTAGAATTATAGAAACAAGATTTATGCAACAAATTTAATTTTAAGTGTTAGACTTACGATACTAGTATTTATACAGAAGACTATGGATAGGCGATAGCTAGGGTGGGAATAACTTTTTAATTATGGATATTTGTTTTCTTAGTTATTTGTTTTCTTTCATTTAGATAGATTAGTTGGTAATTGGCTAATTATTTAATCATTTAATTAGGTTAGATAGTTTAGTATGTTAGTCTATTTTTTGGTTTATTGTTAATATTTTTAGAATGTTTATTTGTATTGTGCATTGTGTGTTTTCTTTTTTCTTTTAAATGTTCAATAAAATATAAAAAAGAAGCAGCAGCTGGGGACAACATTTGCTCTCTTCCAGTCTGCTGGGCCATCTCCTGATCTCCAGGAACTCTCAAGGATTATTGCCAGTGGTTCGGAAATCATTTCTACCAATTGTTTTAATACCCTTGGACATCATTCATCTGGCCCTGGTGACTTGAATTTATTCAGAGTGGTCAGGTATTCCTGTACTGCCTCTTTACCTATTCTATGCTGCACCTCCCCATTACATCATCTGTTCCATTTTCTCTGGGTTGAACAATGTTTTTCTTTTGGAGAAGACCAAGACAAAGAAGACATTGAATAGTTCTGTCTTTCCTCTGTCCTCTATCCCCACTTCTCCATCTTCTCCTTGTAGCAGCCCTACTATCTCCATGTTTTTCCTCTGGCTGCAGACATAACCAAAAAACCCCTTCAATTGTTTTTAACCTCCCTAGCAACCTGATCTTCTTCTTTGCTTTAGCTTTTCTTTTACCTACATGTGCTGGCCATTTGTTTCAATTCCTCTTTGGTGATTTCTCCCTTTTCCACTTCTTGTACACGTCACTGTTAAATCCTAGTTCCTTCGATAAGTTCTTTAAACGTCCATCCCAGATTCTTTAAACACCTCCCATTTTTCCTCCTCAACGGAATTGTTTGAAACTTTGCCTTCAGTATCTCACTTTTAAGAAAATCCCATACATCATTAACTCCTTTCTCTTTCAGTATGCCTGATCCTAGGATGCCAGCTGATATTTCCCTAAATTTACTGAAATCAGCTTTATTAAAGTCTAGAATGTGAGTCTAAGAATGCTTGGTTTCCCTCCTTTCCACTGTATAACAAACCCCAGGAGATACCACCTAAGGATGCCACCACTTCTATCCCATCAACCAGGCCATCACTGTTGGTTAGGATCTGGTTCAAAACAGCTGGCCCCTTTCTTGCCTCTACCACTTTCTGGACAAAGAAATTACCTGCAATGCAAGTGAGGAATTTGTTGGACCTAATATTCTTGGCAGAATTTGACTTCCAATAAATGGCAGGATAGTTGAAAGCTCCCATTACTACTATGTCTCTTTTTTCCTGAATGTATGGTCATCTGTTTTAGGAAGGCCTCATCTAAGTCTTCAATCCAGTTTGGGGGGTTTGTAGTGGATCCCCAAACTGACATCTCTGTTTTCCCTTTCCTCCTTAATTTTTACCCAGATGGTCAAACTTGGATTCCAGGACTGAAGTGAGGGATGTCTTCACAGGTGTACACATCGCTGACATACAATGCTACTCTTCCTTCCTTTCTGTTTGGTCTATTTCTCTGAAACAGATTGTATCTCTCTATTAATGCATTCCAATCATGAGAGTCATCCCACCAGGTTTCAGTGATGCCTATTATATCACAGTTGCTTTGTTCTGTTAAGAATTCAGTTATCTTGTTTATCTCCCATGATCTGCGCATTAGTGTAGGGACATCTAACACTATAGGTCTTAGCTGCTTAGTTAAGGTTTTTCTCCTCCTACAGTGGGCTGTTGTACTATTTGCTCAATTCCCTCAATAACATTCAGATTATTATCTCTAGCACTTGATGAACTCCTGCCCTCAAGAATATTGTCACTTTCCCCTGCATAACTCAGCATAAAGCTCTTCCTATCAGGTTTGTGAGCCTCATAGCAAAAACATTCCTGCCAAATGCTGTGAGGTGCAACCCATCACTTGCCAGTAGTCCATCGTCATGAAACTGCAGACCATGATTCAGGAAGCCAAATCGTTCCTGGCAGCACCCTATGTAGAACCAGTTGTTCACCTCCACTATTATTCTCTCCTTTCCTGGGCCATGTCCTTTAACTAGGAGGACAGATGAAATGACAACCTGTGTGTCAAGTTCCTTCAGCTTCCTACCCAGAGCTTTGTAATCCCTTGTAATATATTGAAGGGTACACCTTGCTGTGTGTTACTCGTTCCCCCACATGGACCAAAAGGAAGGGATAAAGGTCAGTGGGTTTCACAAGTTTTGTCAGTCTCTTTGTGACATCACTGATTTTTGCCCCAGGGAGACAGCATACCTCTTGAGTCACCTTGTCCTCTCAGTAGAAAGTCCCCTACCACCACCACCCATCTCTTCTGAGGATTGGCAGGGGCTATTCCATGGGCTGAATTTTCCAAAGACATCTGTATGTTCTCTGAGGACTGACACTGCTACTCTTGTTGCTGTTTCTCATCATCACTGATAAGAGAAAGAGCTTCAAATCAATTCTGAAGCTCCAAACTCACTGAAAGATCCATGGTCCTTCTATTTCTATGTGTCACATTCCTTCAAGTGTCAATCTCCTATGTTTGGGAACTGATCTCAGAGTGTTCTTCTTTCTGTGACTTCTTCTTTCAGAACAGTCTGCTCTCCCCTATCCAAGAAAACCTTGTGCTCTTGAATACACTTGAAGAGTAGATACATGGGTTTCAAGTTGCTGGACTGTCTCCTTCAAAGGGCCACCAACTTGCACTTGCTGCAGGTACAGCTAACTCAGCTCCTCCGGCAAGAGCACAAACATACCACAGCAGTTTCCTTATATTCCATACATAGTAGTCTAAGGAGGCACTGAAAAAGAAATCTAGGCCTTCTCCTCAAAACTCTCCTGCTAATTACGTACAGCCAATGCTGTTTGGCTTTTCCTGTTAATAGACCTCCTGTTCAACTCTTATGATATAATTTCACATGCCACAAAGCATGTGCTGCTGCCAGCAGTCATATAGGAAGCAAGTCAGTGACTCAGCAGAAGTCCCATACCCTTAGATCATGTGCTCAGGAAGAGCACACGGTCAGAAACAAACACACCTGCACAAGCCTTTAAAAACACACAATCAATGATGTCCTCCCAGACACAGCTCACTTTCTGCTCTTTCTGGAGGGACATTTTTATCAATGAGTCAGATAACAAGGTCCAGGGAATTCTTGTCAAGTTTGCAGAACACAAAAAGATGGGAGAGATGGATAATACAAAGGAAGCTAAGAATTCAAGAGGACCTAGAATGATGTACTTATTCTAGATGATATTGGTTTTCACAAATGATACAGTCTGAGACAATGTCTATGTGATATACTGAAATTTGTTCAGCAGGGAAAGCAAGCAAGAATCAAATATAAGATATTTACAAGATGTCAAATAAAAAGGAGAGTTGGGGCTTCTAGATTTGAAAGTATACTATGCTGTGTGTACTTTTGTTTGGATTAAACACTGGATTAAGATAACAGATAATAGAATATTAGGATTGGAGGGGCATGAATTAAAATTTGGATGACATAGATACCTTTGGTACAGAAAAAGTAAACTAAATGCAGCATTTAATAACCATTATGCAAGAAGTTCCCCACTGAGAATCTGGAACAGGTATAAAACAAAATTGTGTACGAAAATGTCATTGTGGCCATCACTCTGAGAAGTCTTTTATGGGAAAGAGAAAGATTCCAAAAAAAGATGGTGACTTATTGAGATCTATTGGAAACTGAATCAGATAACATAAAATCGAACCTTTAGAATAGCTAACTGCAGAAGATTTCAGCTTCCAATGGTACTTCATACAGCCACATAGTGAAAAAATATAAGGAAAATAAAAAGTTACATGACTTTGAAACAACTGAAAAGAAAACATTGGGAAACAAGCTTTCTTTTTTTTTTGGAGTAATGAATAAACTATTGTTCAAATTAGAAATGGAAAAGAAATAGTGAAAGACTGTATGGTGAAATGGGAGCAAAATGTGGGTCATAACATGCTATTGGAACAATGGGAGAAAATGTGGCTAGGGCTTAAAATTTACTTTAAGTTATGACTTGCAGGAGAATTTCTAAAAAATTAAGCACAAGTGATATATGACACCAGAAAAACTGGCAAGGATGTATAACAGCACCCCAAACAAGCGTTAGAAATGTGAACACGTGGGAATCTTTTACTAGTTGACTTTTACTGGTGGACTTTTGACAAGGTCATGAAATTTTGGAACCAAATTCACATATTAATAAAACACATTCTAAAATTATGCCTTCAGAAACAATCAGAATGTTACCTGTGAGGGCTTAAGGACATGACCCTGGAGAACAAATGTGGCAGAATTCTGAGAGACATGACAACAGCGGCTAGAATAGTACTGTCATGAACAGTGGCTGGTTCCAGATTCAAGTAAATAGCTCAGAATGTTTTTTGAAATATTATTGTAGCTTTATTTCAGAACCAAAAAACCACCCAAATTGTAGCACTGATTTTGAAACAAGAATGCTCTGGGTGTCGCCAGGATCCATAGCATTGTATAGGCTTATACAGGCATTACACATAACTCATATGAATTAAGCACACACAAATTTCTCATTTGTTAACTAACAATAACAGTGAGTTTATCAGCTAAGTGTCTCAGGTCACTTTCTCAGGTTTTCCTTCCTTCTGTTGTTATACCAACCATGGCCTCTGAAGATCTAGCAGTAAAGACTTCTCACAGTCCTTCTTGTACATCTTCACTTTGTTCTCAGAAGATAACTTACAACCCTTCCAACTGATACCCTTTAGCCTAGGCCTTTTAGACCAAGTAAACCTTGAAGGCTAGCTTAGCACGTGGCTTCACATCAAAACTATTAAATAACTTCTCTGTTCTCACACACAGATTCCCAGCCTATCCCATCATCCTTTTTACAGCATAACATTCCCCCATAATGCATCAGGCAAATATATAATTGCAAAGTATACAGTAGCAAAACCCAGCACCCTTCCTACAACACAGCAAGGCATTAGCATGTTATATGCAAAGAGCAAAACATACATGTAATGTAATATGCAAACCTTTAAGCATAGCATATAATAGAACCCAATAAACATGATCAACAGCATGAGATAACTAGGCCTGCAGGACATTACTACATATAGCAAGGATAGACAAAGTGTAATACATCAAAACACAAGAGTAACCAATGATGATCCTCAGTGCACATATACCATAAATCCCATTTACACTGCAGTATAGCAATAACATAGCATGAAGTATCAAGACCACATGCAGCATGGCAGTAACTCAATACTGCATAGTAACATACATGATTATACATTTTAGAAGCAGATGTAGTGTATTTCTCCAACAAGGCATATATCACGTAACATATAACCAAGCTCTAACTCAGTGGTTCTCAACCTGTGGGTCCCCAGATGTTCATGGACTTCAGCTCCCAGAAGCCCTGAGCATTGACCATAGTGGCTGGGGCTTCTGGGAGCTGAAGTCCACAAACATCTGGGGACCCACAGGTTGAGAACCACTGCTCTAACTGAACAAGCTCTTACAGAACCCTATATCAAAAGCAATATGAACACAATACTCCTTCCTTTCATCTAGCATACTGTGGCAATATGCTCAATTCCACTTTCAATAATCAGTCAGATTACACATAAGGTTTAACATATGGTGGCATGTAACACACGGTGGAAATTCAAGAATTTGGCTATTCCAAGATAATCATACATTATGTCAAGGTAGCACACATTTCCAGTACAAGATAAGCCTTATACCAGCATACAATACCCAAACCTATAAAATGATCAAGAAGAAGTCACTGTCATGACAGAATAACATGGCAGGGAGTGAAGCCAACCTAACAAACATACACAAAGAAGTGGGAAAGTAATGTAACTCCAACTGCAGAAGAATGGATAGATATTAGAATCATAGAGCTGGAAGAGACCACATGGGCCATTCGGTCCAACTCCTGCTATGCAGGAACCCACATCAAAGCACTCCCAACAGATGGTCATCCAGCCTGTTTAAAAATCTCCAAAGAAGGAGACCCCACCTCATAGACTCAGCAGTCTTAGATAAACTGACTATTGTTTTAAGGGGAAAATGTCTTTGGAAAATTCAGCCCATGGAATAATAGCCCCTGCCAATCCTCAGAAGAGATGGGTGGTGGTGGTAGGGGACTCTTTGCTGAGGGGACAAGCCATTATCTTTAATGGCTATAAATGCCATTTATCTCCATACTCATTTTGTTTAATTTGTTTATATTGGTTTATATTTGGGGATAATAATCTAGTAGATAATTTAAACATAAATTATTTTAATGTTAACGGACTGGGATCTCCAGAACAGCAATACCAGTAAGTTTCTGTACCCTGACATTACTATGCTTCAAGAAACCCATGTAATAAAAAATGTTCAGGAATTATTATCGAACTCCTTGCTTGGAAAAGAATTCAGTAGTGCTTGAAACTCTAAATCTCACGAGGCTGTGAGAACAGTTTCTAAAACATGTAGATATGAGTTTATAGACTGTGTTTAAGGGATCTTGATGGTATGTTTATTTTTCTTAAAAGATCCAAATGGTAAGTTTATTTTTTTCCTAAGGTGAAAGTGATGACAAGAAATTAAGTCCTTCCAAATTAGATAAGCTACTATTATGAATGAAATGTTGTCAGCTCGTGCTAAATTTGCAGTTGGTGATATAATTTTTGGAGGTGACATCAACTGCCTTTGATTCAAAATTGGACAGAACAGCTAAAAACAAAAGATAAAATACAGAGGAAAGAAAGCTACAGCAGCTCTTCAGGAAATCTGTCTTACTAAATGGTTGGAGACACCTCTACCATAAAGTCAGAGACTGTAATTTCATTCAGTTACGATAAATCATATCCTAGTTTCAGAGGGAGAATGCGAAGCAAGACTTCATCTTGATTTCAGATGGAGTTGCCTCTACCTGGTATGACTTTAATTATGTCACTGCCCTTATATCAGATCAGTCTGTAGTAAAAAATCAAATGGACAATTTTTTACTGCATGCTTAAATTCTGATTTGGAAGCTGAATTCAACACAAGTATAGTAAGTAAAATAAAGAAAAATATAAAGCAATTTTATGAAGAAAATAAGACATCTAATACTATATCTGCCCACCTCTAGGAGTCTTCAAAAGCTGTCCTTAGAGAATACTGCATAAAGCAGAGCTTTCCAAACTGTGTGTCATGACATATTAGAGTGTCAGTTACAGCATGTATGTGTGTCATGAGAATGTAACAGGTGGAGGGGCTGCCTCTCCCGCTGTCGCCACCCTGGGCTGAGGAAGACAATCCCAGTGTTCAGAATCAAATGAATTTAATATCAAGAAATCAATTTAATAATGGTGCTTCAATTAATAACACTAATGAATTGAGGATTGGACAGAAGGAGTTACAAGAGAATGAATTAATTACAGAAGAGTAATTAAAGGAAGGTCCAAGTACAAAGAGGAGGAGAATGAATAGTGATACATTGTTGAGAAAAGAAAAGGAACAAAGTCAAATGACAATAAGAGAGAAAAGTAACAATAAATCCATGGAAAAAGAAAGGCCAAAGACTAAGGTCAGGATTGAAGAAATCCAAACTACAGTTCACCAGAGGGAGATGGCAAGTGAATAAGAGGAACAAAGTAGTTCTCATTGGAAGTGACCACCTCCATTCAATGGCAGCACCGTGGCAACAACAGCAGCGGCATAATGGACCCTTACACTGGACCCACTGTTGCCAGGACGTGGGAGTTGCCCTCAGCCTGGATATGAGTGTGTGAAGGAGAAGAGGAGGTTGTCGCCTGGCTTTCAGATGTTTTGATAACTACAATTCCAGCACAACCTCTGAAGCCAAAGAGAGTTAATAATATACCTTTTCTGCTTGAATTATCTGTTACCCCATTGGAAAACCCTGTCCCGGGGTCTACAATTTTGATATTAAAATATGATCAATGTGCCTGAGAGGCCACCTGGATGGGCACGTAGGCAGCAATGGTCAAACGATCAAAAACCAGGTCAGGGCAGTAGAATCCCCAGTCACAGAGCCCCAGGAGACCTCAAGCTGTGCAAACCCACAATAAACAAGGAGTCCTCAGCCCCTGAGAAGCCAACTTGAGGGGATTAGCGTGTTTGCCCCAAGTTGAGCAAATATCCCATCAGGTGAGGACTATTTACATTACATCACACCACAACCAAATGCAGCCGAAGATCCTGAGACTTTGGCAACGCCTTGTAATTTCATCATGCAAAGGAAGTTACCATCGTGGAGCTTCTTTCTCGTTGCAACACTCATTGTTCTCCCTAGGAAAGGATTAGCCCTCCAGGTACCTTTTCCCCTACAAAGTGCCAGTTTTTGAGCAGTTCTTTGGATCACTCCCGGTCATCCCAGCAGACTGTTGCTCCATCTGTTGAGTAATCCCCTCAGTCCTCTCCATGCTGAGCCCCACTTCTCCACTGTTTTTCCTGGACCAAGGACTTCAGGACAAGGTGCAGTATTACCCCTGCTACACCCCTTCAATATTCCCCTATCCAGTTTCCTCTCTTTTGCTTAATACGTCTTGAGCGAGTGTGTGAGTGATTACGTTGGTGCGTGAGACTTTCCTTCAATAAAATAATTTATTAGACATTTTCGTTTGGTTATTGGCTTGGCCTGACCCCATAAAAACTGGGTAAAAAGACCCCGCTACCCCCAGGGGACCCCAGAAATCAGGGTAACATATCTCCCAAACAGAAAGCCCCTGTCCAAACCGAATCATTGGCTACCTGTGATGACATAGACCAGATTACACTGGTTTGACAACTACACTTATTATCTTGGAATATTTTGGGCTGGAAAAACAAATTCCATGATGGAGATTTTGCAATTTATTAACAAAAAATTAAAATTATTTGCAAGAAACATGGGCTGCTGAAACTAATCTCCATGAATTTCGATCATTTTCTGTTCCAGGTATCAAAATATATACCAAAGGCCATGGTAGTGGCTGCCTTACCATAGTTATCTCAGTTGATTTGCAAGTTGAGAGTCAACCATTGGTTAGTTCCTTTCCACAGTCTATACAGGATCTCTTCATTAAGAGCAAATATTGTCATTCTCTTATTTGTGTAAATGTTTATTTTCCACCTAGCTCACTAAAAAATGTAGATCCTAATAGCATCTGCAATAGTTTATCTGAAACTCTTACTGTTGTGGAGTGTCCATATGCCTCCACAAAGCTCCTTCTATGTGGAGGTTTTAATGCTAGAATTGGAGCTTGTTTGAAACAAGTGGATGGTACTAATTTTGGACAAGATTCTCAAGTTACACTTGTTGCTAGGTTCTCCCAAGATACATGTATAAACAAGTCAGGTCTGAGGCTTTTAGAAGTCCTCTCTTTGCACCATTTGCAATGTCTTAATGGAACGCATAATGACATAATGCTGCGTGCCTATACCTATGTCACCAACAGGGGAGCTAGTACAATAGATTATATGGCAGTTTCTGACATTCATAGATTTGAAGTTAACAGGGTCGAAAGTTATCATTTTCCTCTCTCACTGCTATTTTACTTTTAAACATTTCACCCTTAATGTCCTTCCCAAAATATAAATATAAATGGAATTCATGTAGGAGAACAGAGAATATGGTAGTCAATCCACCTTGGTGCCTGTTTCTCATATATTTGAGAGTTCTATTTTTAAATCTGTTTGTCATGTCATTTTAGATTCTGATTCAGATATCTTATATGCTTATCAAACCACTATTCAGAATCTAATTTGGTCTGTAACAAACAATTTAATCCCAACACAGTAGCATCCAATAGATGGTTTGATTTTGAATGGAGAGATGCCCCAAAAGCATTAATGATATATTCTCGCCAGGCATTTAGAAATAAGGATACTGTTCCTCCTGACACTCTAGTTTCTATGAGGATATCTTATAAGGTATTTTTAAAACAAACAAACAAACAAACACAATGCATATATCTGAACACAGTACAAACAACTAGCCCAAACCATGTTGGAAAAGAACAAGAAGCAGTTTTGGGATGTCATTTCTACTGATATGCTTACACTCAGACTGGCAATTGTTGGACAAATTCCATCACACTGATGGTATAACTGTTATAGTAGGCTTTATGGGGCTACACCTTTAGGGAACCATCCTTCTATGGTTTCCAAAACTACTGGTTTGCCTTATTGGTTCCCTTGTCAGTATCTAAGATAAAGAAGTTGATTGCTACTCTTACTTTGAGTAAAGCCTCTGGAGAAAATGATGCCCCCAGAAATATACAAATACTTCTGTGAGTGGTGGGCCCCAATATCAGCTAAAGTATTTACTCAAATTAACAACACAGGTATAATTCCAGCTGGAAACAGAGCGTAGTTGTCTCTATTTACAAGAAGAGTGATAAGCAAGCCCCCAATAATTTATCAGCCTGTTAGTCTCTTGGATATTGATTCTAAGTTGTACAGTAAAATGGAACTGAACAGAGACAAATGAAAAATTGTACATTTAGGCCACAAAAGCCAAATGCATGCTTATAGAATGGAAGATACGTGGCTCAGCAGTTCTACATGAAACAAGGATTATTGTTGATCATAAATCAAACATCAGCTGCAGCAAAGAAGGCAAATGCTATTTCAGCCTACATTAATGGAAGAAATTTCCAACTTGAAGGAAGTAATAGCCCTCCTACTGCATTGTGAGCTGGTCAGGCCTCATCTGGAATACAGTATGCCTATATGTGGGGGTTCCATTCCAAGAACCCCACATAAAACAAAAAACATGAAGCATCATGTCTCATTATATTCAATGGACACAATGTGTGCATGGCACATCTATTGAATATAATGGGACGTAACACTTCACACAACCTCACACTCATGCACGTGGAAGTCGTGCAAGAGGAGAGCCCACTGTACTGAGTTCAGCTCTGGATGCCTCATGTTAAGATGGATATAAATAAGTTGGAACAGATTCAGAGATGAGCAACAAGGATGGTAACAGATATGGAGACCAAAATACATAAAACGAAGGTTGAAGGAGCTGAGCATGTTCAATTTGGTGAAGAGAGGAGTGACACAATTACACTCCTTAAATGCACCAAAGGCTGTCACAGTGAGGAGGCGGCAGACTCATTCTCTACTGTCCTAGAGGTCCTATGGTTTAAAGTTACAGGAGAGTAGATTTCATTGAACATTAGAAGGAATGTCTTGACAGTAAGAGCAATCTGACAACGGAATCAACTGCCTTGAGAGGCAGTAGGATCTCCTCTGGACAGCTTCAAAAAGAGGCTGGACAGGCACCTGCTG
This sequence comes from Iguana delicatissima, assembly GCA_948472985.1. NCBI lineage: Eukaryota > Metazoa > Chordata > Lepidosauria > Squamata > Iguanidae > Iguana > Iguana delicatissima. The sequence continues at coordinate 20,021 of CAOKZL010002268.1, forward strand.
GGGATCCTTTACTGAGCAGGAGGCTGGACATAATAGCCCATGAGGCCACTTCCAACTTTTATGAAAAGCACAAGTAAAATGTGATGAATAAAGGCCTCTTTATATATTCCAACAATCATATGAATGTGCTTATACTGGTATATACTACCTAACATGAATGCTCTCCTCCACTACACAATAACCTTCCTTGAACAGAGAAACAGTATGTTACAAAGAAGCTCTCTAGCCTAGCCCTTCTCCTTGCATGGTATTTTTCTTCTGTGTATAAAGAACCCATTCATGAAGCAACACTAAAATATATACTCTCCTATCTGACATACCTTAGTCCTTATAAGTAAAGCTCCTCAACTCTGTATGGATTAAGCAGTCCCAGGATGTGCTCCTCATATCCCAAAAGCCAGGCATAAAATGCAAACATTGCCTTACAATAAATCAAAAATCCTCAGAGATTGATCCAGACATTCTTGTAGCACATAGTGAAGCAGCACAGCAAAAAATGCTGGTTGCCAAGATTTTTGCTGGAACAGATAAATCTTGATGGAGACGAGTATAACTTTCTTAAACCACAACTCATTTGCAATAGTATTAACAGAGATTGAGTCTCCTTCCTGAAAGTAATCTTCCCAACCTGGTGCCCTTTAGATGTTTTGGACTACAACTGCCATCATTCTTGACCATTAGGAGCGCTGACAAGCTGATGGGAGTAGCAGCTTAAAACACCTAGCAGGCAGGCTGGAACGACTAATCTAAGAGATCCCGGCTATTTCTGATCTTTTCATAAATTTAAAACTCCCGGATACTGCCAGTAACTAAAGGAAAGAGCAACCCCCTGGTAAGAGTGTGTTAAGTTCAACGGCTGGGTCGGAACCAATAAGCGGTTCTTCTCTGGGGTACATAGCCTGAACCAGAACAACACGGGTGGGGTTCGGCTATGTGGGGAAGGGGGAGCACGAGAGAAATGCTCGGAGGCCTGGAGAGAAAGGAGGGGGCAGGAGACCTACCGACAGGGTGGGCGGGACAACTGGCTCAGCAGAGCGGGGGGGGTCCGGGCTTCTTGTCCCGGCTGGGCGCGGGAAGGGGACCAGGGAACTAAGTGGTAGCCGGACGGTGGGAGAGCGCAGAACAGAAGCGGGTCTTTCGTGTCTTTCGCTCTCTTTTTGACTCACCTCATCTACAGCGCGGCGGGGCAGGTGTAACATCCCTAGCAGAAGCTTGAGCTTGACTGGAGAAGAGAGGCTGTGAAAACAGAGACGGATGTTGTCAATGACCGAGGCAGTGAGCAATGAAGCGATACTTGGAGGTGACCACAACTCATCAGTAGAGCCCAGTTTGTTATGCAGCCACAGACCAGTGTCGCTCTCCCGCATCGACGCCATCTTGGAACAGAGCGGGGTGAAAGGGACTCTCGGCAGGCATTTTATGAAGACACCTAAAAAAAGGAGGGAAGAACAAGGCCCCAGCCCCTCGAGAGGCCGCCTTTTCGTCCGTAACACAATATGGTGACGCTAATAGTGCGAGAAAGATCTGACGTGCTATAAGGAAGGGAAGTGGGAAGTAGAATTCGTAAAATGGCAGCGCCCTTTTAGGGAAGAGGTTTTTCCAGAACGCAAAATGGCGCGTTTGTAGTTTCCGTACACAAATATGGTTCCTTTTGCAGCTGTAGTAGCTTTAAAAAGTGGCTATGTTCTTGTCGCATTTCTGTTACTTTTCGCTATTTTTTTCCTTTTCCATTTTTGTAGTCCTCAATCTCCTCACAAAACATTTCTTTGAATAATAATGGCAGTTAGAATTAATTGTTGGCTGTTTCGGGCGTATGAGATGCTGTGTGTGTTGGTTCAAAAGTGCAACTTTTTAACGGAGTGTGGCTACTTCAAAGTTAGGGTTGCCAGCTGGAAAACTGGAGAAGTCCGTTGTAGCCTTAAAGATTGTAAAGACAGGGAATTTCAGGAGGTGCTGCTTGTTACGCGATCAGGTAAAAAGCAACGCCTCCTGAAACTGCCAGTTCTATGCTGCCATTGAGAGCCAGCGCGCTGTAGTGGTTTGAGCGCTGGAGGACGACTCTAGAATCCAGGGTTCAATTTCCCCCTCTGCCGGAGAAACTCACCGCGTGACGTTGGGGGCTTCAAGCACTCTGAGCTCCAGAAAACCCATAATGGGTTCGCCTTAGGGTTGCCGTAAGTCGAAAATGACTTGAAGGCATGCAACAATGCTGCCATTGAAACCTCTCTAGTTTTGAATATGTATAAGACAATACAACGGTAATGTTTTCTCTCCACCACTAGAAGTGTAGCTGAGGAAAGAGTAATTGCGCATAGCCTCGCATGGAGTGAGTGTTTTTTAATTATACATATTAACTCCAACTTTCAAAATTCATTTGTAGGGAATGCACTCCCGTTATATTAAAATCATTTCTGAAAATCATATTATCTAAGTATTTTTACTCCAAGTCTCAAGTCTCCCCCTTCAAGTCTCCAGACCACTCTCAAGTCCTTGCAAGGTACTTTCAAGTCTGGGAGCGAACTTTATACCCAATCTGTATTCCGAAAATTTCTGGACAGAGTCAAAGCCAGTTTTAACAATTTATGCAGAGTTGGCTCTCCACATTTGCAGGTTTGCCATTTGCAGCTTTGGAAGTGGAGACTAGGATACACTTTCACAAAGCTGGGGGCTTTTGTGCCGATGGGCATAAAAAAGTCTGTAGCTTTGGAAGTGGGAAATAGGATCCATCTTACTTCTCATTACGGAAGCTTCCCAAAAGATTTAGAAAGAAGGATCTTTACTCCTCAACCCTGTTGCCTCACACATTTGCTGTTCCCCCTGAGAAATTGCCCCCTGCACTCTGCCGATAAGTCTTTTCTGCTCTTAGGAAACATCTTAGAAATGTCCTCAGATATGCAGGCCCACAGCTCCTGCACTGCCAATTGCTGTGCTAGGACAGCTTGGATCAAGTGTCTGAGTATCCTTTAATATAGCTGAGATGGCATCCTGTGACTGCTGACCTGCAGTCTCTGCTTTTTGTAAAGCATGACTCTCATCTCCTGTTGCTGTGGTCATGTTACCCTGACTTCTGGGGGTCCCTTGGGGGACACCATGATTTCCTCCAAGAGGCAAAGATTGGGGAAATTAGCGGAGCACTGGCAATGGCAAAACAAGGGGCAGGGTAACCCAGCAAAATCTTTTACCTAATGTTTATGGGGTCAGACCAAGTGAAAAGCCAGACAAATGTACTAATAGTTAGATTGTATTAATAAATGTGTTCTCACACACCAACGCACTCACTCACTCACTCATGCACCCAAGGCCTATTGAGAAAGGAAAGAGGTGAAAATTGATAGGGGATTCAGCAGAGAGGGTGTAAAGGCAATGATACTGCACCTATCCTGAAGTCTTCAGTCCGGGAAGCAGCAAGAAGGATGGAACTTACTGAAGAGAGGTGGCTGAGGGGATCACTCGACTAAGAGTGCTGGGCTGCTAGGGTGGCAGGGAGTTCTCCGAAGAGACCCTCAAAAACTGGGACTACTTATAAGGCAGAACGTATCTCGAGGGCAGGCCCTCTCCCAAGAAGAACAATGGCCAAAACAGAGGGGGAAATGCTGCACAATAGCAACTTGGCAGTTTGCAGGATTAGTTTATGCAGATGGACCTCGCTGTATAGGACTTTTCTAAAGTCGGAGTTGCTCAACCTGGGGAAAACCCAATAATTCCCTCAAGTTGGCTGTTTTCAGCTGGGGACCCTTTATGTTTGCAGACATGTTTAGCCTGAGGTCGCCTAGAGGAAACGTGACTAGGGATTTTCCTGGCCTGACCTACTGACTGCCTGGGTGGAATTATAGTTAGACTCCCTGAGCTAGAGCGCCTTCTTTTTTTATTCTTTGCTAGAGTTGAGGATCCAGGAGGGACAACTGGAGAGTAACAGGGAGTTAATAGACACTATAGCAGTAGACGCTGACTGTAGCACTGTTTTAACTGCCTCTAATTTACAGTTTGTTGTTCCTCAGTGGGAAGAGTACCAAACATCTGGATAAGTCCTTCCTCATCCTCCAGGGAGTTGCCTAATGGCTGCATCTTTCTTTTAATTAAATCAGTGGTGTTATACCTCTGGTGTAAACCTTGACCTGGCCTTGAGACAGTTGAGGAAGTCTGCTGTAAGGGGGATTTCTTACTGGGATCATAATCTTTGAGGGTTATGGCATCCTCCCTCGCAGACCTGGCTCTCTTCCCCAAGTTTATCAGCGGCTGTACAGTAGTATTGTGAAAGACATGTGTAGGTATAATTGAGAATTTCCTATTTTTCAGAAACAGTGTAGGGAGGGTAGGATGCCTGAATGTCAGTATTATTCTTTCAAAGCCAAACCATCTGGGGAGCCAGGAAATTTCTGTAAGCTCACTAGAATATACCCTTCACTGGAGGAGTTGTAAGAGTGAGTAAAGTACAAGTTGCCTGTTATACCACCTCCCGTCATTAAGAGGACTGACAAGCGAAATCTATTGTAGACAACAAATCTTAGATACAGAAGGTCAAACAGAAACTGCTGCCTTTACTAGCTACACACTTGCCAACAATCAACTGCTGATTTCTAAACTGGCCACATACTTATACTACATTACAGTACCTAAATTTAGGAGAGCTTTATCATTGGCTCAATTCAATACCCAACAATGGTATTGGAAGGGAAATATGGAAAAATTCGCTATGAGACCTGATTTTGCCCTTGCAATACTGGTGCTATAGAAACTACAGTCCATGTACTTTTGTACTGTCAGTTTTATAGGGATATTCACCAACAGCTGATTGCCCCCCTTTTAACCAAATTCCCAGGACATCCTGATGCTTTCTGTTTACGCTACCTATTGGACAATCAGGAAAATTTGTCATACTTAAAGTAGCTAATTTTTTCTACATTATGTGTAAGATACGCCTTCAAATGGTTAACAGATGTTGTTGTGAGTTATCAAAAGTTATCCTTGTTATCCACTTTTATGATTATATTTATTATTTTACTGGTCAACAACTGAAACAAAGTTTCTGCCTATCTTTGTTAACATAGGTATGCCTGCAATATGAATAGAGTCAGCCCTCCATTTTCTCAGAGGTTAGGAGCACAGGACCCCTGTGAAAGTGGAAAAACCATGAATATTGTAAGCCCCCCCCCACAAATGGTATTTACAAAGGTATCTGCACTGGCAGGGTGGCTGGACTGGCCACATGTGTGTTCCCTTACTCACTGGGATGGGGAGTGGGAGGAAGGAGAGAGGGGACACCCACCTCATCCCGTCCCCTTCCTATGTGTGTGAGAGAACACACACACACCTTCCTTCCTCCAATCCCATCCCCTTCCCACCCACAAAAGCAAGTGAGTGAATGCATGTGCACCCTCTGCACCCTCCCCCATTCCCTTTCCATCTTCCACCCAGTGAGCAAAAAAACATGTGCCCTCCTGTCTCATCCCCTTCCCCTTGTGCAAGTGAGGAAATGCATGTGCCCTCACTCTTCCTGTCCCATTCTCCTCTTTCTGCCAGCATGTGTGAATGTGTAAATCCTCCCCCCTGCGCAACAGAGCAAGCACACATCTCCTCCTCCTGTCCCATCCTCTTCCCCCAGTGATCTGCAGATAATCAAATCTGGAAATGCTCCCCCCTGCCCCCTGCGCAACAGAGCAAGCACACATCTCCTCCTCCTGTCCCATCCTCTTCCCCCAGTGATCTGCAGATAATCAAATCTGGAAATTTGTGGGTTACACAAATTTGGACGGCCGACTATATAACATTTCTCAGGCTTCTACAAAAGGGCTTACTTTTTCCCTTCATCATCACTCATCTTCTGATGTACTTGGAGTAGCTGTCTACTTCAACCACCTCTTTGTCTTGTGTGCCTCCCATCATATGCCCTAATCCCAGGGCAAGCATGGATTAGGAAAAAGCACGATCTTTTGTCATGTCTTCTTAAAAACTTTTAAACTTCTTTTATATTTATAACAATAGAAACCAACATCTTTTGGGCCATTGAAGAGATCAGGAAAAGGGGGCAATTACAATATTCATGGAGCACAGCAAGGAGCTCCGCTTAAGGCCAGATAACTTTCTTTATCTAAACCCAAACCTAAAAGCTTCCTTTTTCTGCTGGGACAAACTGATAATTAAATACTCAGTGCTGTAGATAAGAAACATTTAAGTGGTTAATTATGGGGCGAAGGAAATGCCAGAGAGACGCGGAGGCAAACTCTCAATCAACAGCCAAACAACCTAAAATTGCTGACTTTTGTAATATTCAAGTTCCCACTGTGAATTGTGTTTCAGCTTTAGTTGGAAATAAAAATGAAAGCGAGGAACGTGAGAAAGATAAGGCAGATGATCCTTAGTGTATAACTCTAATCTCCAGATATTGGGTGGCAGAACAGACAGCTTTGTTTACCCATTTACATTTCACTCCAGAGCATCCAGCAGTGTTTTGGACTATATCTGTGTCTCTTCTGAAAATACTGGATTATTCTCAGATATTAAAGTGATCACCAACCTGTTACTGTTACTTTTCAAGGTTATTCAGACCTCAGACCTAGCAGTCCTGGGGTAGAAAACATGTTGGCTAATCTGAAAGTTGATCATGAGCAAAGTTGATACCAAGTCAATTGCTAAGTTTCTGACCTCTGTGCAGAATATGCCGGAATATAGAACAATAATGTTAGGCAGTAGAGATAGAGATGAACCCCTTCTTGGTTTTACTAATCTCTGTTCCCAATTAAGGAAGTTTCTAATTGATGAGTCTCCACACAGTAACCCCCAGATTACAAGATCTACCTGGTTCGATTATGACTGTGTTAGGGCCAGGAAACGCTTAAGATCTGTCATGCGTCAGACCCAATACCACCCTTCTTTAGCCAATCACTCAAGGATGCTAGCTCTTAGACATGACTATAAGAAGCTTCTGTCGCAAAAGAAGGCTACATACAGCCTTACAGCCAGGGTATGGGTGAATCTGGAATTATCCGCCATGGGACCTAATTCAGCCTTCTTTTGGAACACAGTAAATGGGCTGTTGAAAGAACGAAGATTTTCTTCAGATGTCCCCATCCCAGCCTTAGTTTGGGAGGATTTTTTCTCAAGACTTTTCCAAAATCCCAATCAAGGACTCACAGACAATCTGAAGGAAAACAACTCTTCACAGCATTCATAGATCTTAGAGCAGCGTTTGATCCAATTAACAGGGATATTCTTTGGAGCAAATTGGGAGATTTGAATATGGAGCCAAGACTCCTTTATTTGTTTATGGCCCTTCATACAGATACTTGTCTTAAAGTGCATATTGGAGCCAATGGTCCACTGACTAAGAAAGTTAATGTGCATAAAGGAGTTAGACAGTGATGTATTTTAGCTCCAACTTTATTTAACTTATACATTAAAGACATCCCAGGTTTCCTCTCTTCAGTAACGGCCCATACACCCATGATAGGCAACACATTCCTCAATGTCCTCCTCTATGTTGATGGCATGGTTCTGATTGCCCGTTCGAAGGTTGGTTTGAGATGGCGTTTACAGAACCTAGCTAATTACTGTTCCCATAATGACTTGGCCATTATCATTAACAAAGATAAATCTAAGGTGGTGGTATTCGGGAAAAGCTCCAAAAAATATAATTGGTTCCTGGAAGGAGTCCCGATTGAACAAGTCAGCTCCTATTTATACCTAGGGTTGTCCTTTTCAAACACAGGGAAATGGACAAATCATCTTAGAAGAAAGAAACAGAGAGCTATGGTCAACTCTAATATACTCTATAAACTGATAAACTATAACCACCCCTCCAGTATATCCCCTATTCTAAAAGTTTATAAGGCTAAAATCATGCCTATTCTATCCTACGGGGCAGAATTGTGGGGTCAAATGAAAGTACCACTTTTGGAGCAGGCACAAAGCTGCTTCTTAAGGAGGATACTAGGAGCAGATAAGAACACTCCAGCTCAAGCAGTGAGAGCAGAATTAAGGGCACATTCTATTCAGTGCCAGGTTTTGATACAAGTTTTTAACTACTGGCTAAGGATCCTCAAAATGGACCCAGGAAGACTCCCTAAGCTTTGCTTAGATGAACAGTTAGATCTCCAGCGTTCAAATTCCTGGATATGCCAGCTGTTCCAACTAATGCACCAGCTTGGCTTTTCCTCATCTTATTTATTATCTTGTGGACACTTAGCACAGGAAATATTAAAGAATTTTGGACATCAGTGCCCAAACAGATATAGCTCTGCTGGCTGGTTCGAAGTCTCTAACTGGTTAGCCAAAAATAAAACTGTATTTGGTCTAGAAAAATATCTTAGGCTGAACCTAACACAGAGACAGAGAATAGCTTTCACCGGAGCTAGATTTGAACAACTTCATTCTATGATAAGAATAGGATGGTTTTGAAAAATTCCATACCATGAAAGAACGTGCATCTGTGGCATATCAGCCATTGAGGATATTGTGCATATCCTATTTGATTGCTGTATATATACACCAAGGTGAGATCCCAATATTTACAACCACTTCTGGTTAGAACGACCAATTGGGATCCAACTGTTAAATTTTCTTTCTGGAGAGAATTCATACTCAGTCCGCAGGATTGCAAAATTTATTACAAAAGCTGCATACCTGAGAGATCTTTTTATCACACAAAATGGGGTCCCCTGTCATGGCGATGAGCTTATTTAAATATTATGACTGAATTTTTATACTTGTTATTTTATCTTTCTTGTTTACCATGTATTTTATTTCTTATATCAAACTCACTATTTATTAAGTTCAAGTTTATATGTTTTAATTATTTTAGTTAATTTTATATGAGCTAAGTCCATTTGTGTATGTAATTTTTGTATCTGTATTTTTGTATTACGTATTATATTTTTATTGTTGATATGATCAGTTGACTAATCAATAAACAATGATGATGATGATACAATATTCATGCAGTATATTCCTTTCTATATGTAGATACAATTTTTAAGTCAGCATGAGTTACAATTCAAACAAATATTGCATAATACAATAAATCAGATTGTCTATTGTAATTGAATATATATTTCCAAATATCTGAATGTGACATTGGAGGAGATGTGAATCTGATGTTGTTATTATCAAAAGTAATAAATAGAAATGATTTATTATGGAAACTTCTTTCAGTTTGTTCATTTCTAACCAGTCTGATAGTACGTATAAGTTTCTCCAACACAACGATCTTGGCATCAAGTTATCAATTAGATTAGTTATGTCCTTCCAATTTAGTCCTATTCCAAGCTTGGCCTATGTGCATAGTAGTAAAGAGGTCTTTATGGTTTTCAGTATGTTGACTGTTACTTATCGAAACATCCAAAATTCTCCCAAATCCAAAACTTTTGAAAAGCAGAATCCAGTCTCCTTCCTGGGCATGAGGGTGGTCCCAAGCAAACCTCCATAATTCCCTCATGTTCCCTACATGAAAAGGGCAAGAGGAGAAAAATCATAGAATCAGAGTTGGAAGAGACCACAACAACCATCTAGTCCAACCCCCTGCCATGCAGGAGCACAAACTCAAAGCACCTTTAGCAAATGGACATCCAGCATCTGTTAAAAAAAACTCCAAAGAAGGTGATTCCACCACACTCCGAGGCAGCATATTCCATTGACAAATAGCTCTTACCACCAGGTTTTTCCTGATGTTTAGGTTAAATCTCTTTTCTTGTAATTTGAATCCATTGCTCCATGTTCTAGTCTCTGGAGCAACAGAAACCAAGCTTGGTCCATCTTCAACATGACATCCCTTCAAATATTTAAACATGGCTATCATGCCACCTCTTAACCTTCTTTTCATCAGGTTAAACATACCTAGCTCTCCAAGCCGCTCCTCAGAGGACATGGTTTCCAGACCCTTCACCACTTTTGTCACCCTCCTCTGGACTCGTTTCAGCTTGTCAATGTCCTTCTTGAATTGTGGTGCCCAGAACTGGACACAGTATTCCAGGTGAGGTCTAACCAAAGCAGAATTAAATGGTATTTTTTCCTTCCCTTAATCTCAACACTATACTCCTACTGATGCAACTTAGAATCGCATTGACTTTTTTTGCTGCTGCATCACATTGTTGACTCATGTTCAGCTACTGGTTTTACTAAGACTCCCAGATCCCTTTCATACGTACTGTTTTCAAGCCAGGTGTCATCTATCCTATAGCTGTGTATTTCTTTCTTTCTTCCTAACTGTAGTATCCTACATTTCTCCCTGTTAAAATTCGTTTTTTAAGTTTTGGGCCAGCCCCCTAATCTGTTGGTCATTTTGAATTCAGATCCTGTCTTCTTTCTTTCTTATTTATTTATTTATTATATTTTTATGCTGTGTTTTCTCCCAGAATGGGAGCCATGGCAGCTTCTAAAAATAAGTTTAAAAAATTGAAAACATTTTAAACAATTAAAAACATAAAATTATACATATATAAAACATATAAAATTAAAAATCATATAAAAACATATATAAAATTATATATACCCATAGCAATGTATAATTTTAAAAACAGGTTAATAAATAAAAAGCTCCCCAACTCACATAAAAAACTGCTTAAAGAGAATTGTTTGTTTTTGTCTGCTGGCGAAACGAGAGCAGGAAGGGGGCCAGCCTAGCCTCCTGTGGAAGAATGTTTCACAGGGTGGGAGCAATCACTGAGAAAGCTCTCTTCTGTGTCCTTACCAGATGAGCCTGGGATGATGGCGGGACTGAGAGAAAGTCTTCCCCTGCAGATCTTAGGCCTCTAGCAGGCTTGTATAGGGAGATGTAGTCTTTTGAATAATCTGGACCTAAATCATATAGGGCAGTGGTTCTTAACCTGTGGGTCGCGATCCCTTTGAGGGTCAAACGACCCTTTCAGAGGGGTCGCCTAAGACCATCAGAAAATACGTACTTCTGATGGTCTTAGGCTCCATTCCCTCCTCGGTGGTGGTGCGCAAGCATGAACCATGCGCTCTCGTCCTCCTGTCCCCTTTGGCGGGAGAGGATGCGAGCGCATGGTTCGCGCTTGCGCACCACCACTCCTGGGCCTTTTCCTCACATTACCTTATCGTGGAGGTGAGGGGTGCCTCTCTTTGCTGCTCCTTCGTCCCGCAGCTGGCTTCCTGGTCGCGCGACTGCCCTGCCCCTTCCTTCTGCAGTGCAGCCTCGGAGCTGTAGGCTGCGCTGGGGGAGGAAGGGATGGGGCGGTCACGTGACTGGGAAGCCAGCTGCGGGATGAAGGAGCAGCAAAGAGAGCGCCTCATGCAAGAACCTGCTTGCGCGAAAGGCACCCCCCCACCTCAGCGATAAGGTAACGTGCGGAAAAGGCCGAGGAATGGTGGTGCGCAAGCGCGAGCCATGTGCTTGTGTCCTCCTGCCCCCTGTTCAGAAGGAACTGAAATCGCTCCCCTTCTCCACTACCAGGAGAACCTCCCGTCTGACGGGCCAGGTTGCAGGGGCAGCGGCAGCACGGGGAGCAGGCCCCCTCCTCACCACAGCCCCTGCCCCACTCGCCATGGAGGGGGGTGCTGCAGAAGGGCTGGGGGGCTGCAAAGCGGCACTTTTCTGGGGGGGCGAGCTGCACCCAGCGCAAAAGACAAAGGCGCTGGGATTCCTCCCCCCCCAGCCAGGGTCGACACTCTGGAAACTTTTCCCACACTGCCCCCCCCAGCAGAAATGAGAGCGAAGCAGAAGCAGAGCCCGGGGGGGTTCTCGGAGTTTTTTCCTGGGGGAGACGTGTGGCTCCTCTTTCCCTCTCTGCCCGACCCTGCGTTACTGGCTGGCGAGGCGGTCTTTGCCGGGGGGGGGGGCATTGTAAATAATAAATAAATAATTTTATGGTTGGGGGTCACCACAACATGAGGAACTGTATTAAAGGGTCGCGGCATTAGGAAAGTTGAGAACCACTGATATATAGGTCATGACCAGCACTTTGAATTGTGCCCAGAAACTCACAGGTAGGCAGTGGAGCTGTTTTAACAAGGGAGTAATGTTTTCCCTGTAACTGGCCCTGGTCAGCATTCTGGCTGTTGTGTTTTGGACCCGCTGAAGTTTCTGAATATTGTCCAAAGGTAGACCCCCGTAGAGTGTGTTACAGTAGGCCAGATGAGATGTGATCAAGATGTGTGTCATGTAGCCAGATCTGACATTTCAGGGAATGGGTGCAGCTGGCGCACAAGTTTTAACTGTGCAAATGCATTCCTGGCCACTGTTGAAACCTGGGCCAACTGTTTGTCTTATATGGGCTAATGATGTTGACACAGGTGGTCCCTCATTAAGCCTTGTTTGTTACATAAATGAGCTGAAAACCTGAGCCCCTCCTTTTCAGTTATCCTGTTTACTTCCCATGATCTGTGTATTAGTGTAGAGGCAGGGTGTTAGCCCTTTGAGGAACTATGAAAGCTAAAGCTGTAAGGTCTGTGTGTCTTCCCAGAACTGACTTGAAAGCAAAAACAAGGCTTCAGGTTCCAAACTTAAAAGATTTGCTAATAAACTTTATAATTACATATCCATTACAGAAACAAAAACCTAACTAACTGTCAAAAGGATTTGGGAAGATAATATCTTCATTTTAAACTCACCAACTTCTTGATGAAGAGGCTAGTTCAGAGAGAAAGTTGCTAGAAGCAAGATTACTAAAGAGAGAGAGAGGCGTGGCCTTCTAAGTATGACCAGTAACTGACACCAGGATGTATCCTGGGTCACATGGGCTGGATACCACAGTCAATCATTTTAAAATAACACAGAACAACAGTTTAGACTTTAGCTGTGAGGCCAGGAAGGGCTTTTACATTCAAAGAAAATTAACCATATCCTTTTCTAAATCCCGTTTGTTCTAGAACAAGAGAGAGGAGAGAGAATGCTAGAATTTTCCAACAATCCCTATTATATTGTATCTGTTTTGCTCTGTTAACAGTTCAGGTTCATCTTGTTTATTTCCCATGATCTGTGTGTTAGTATAGAGACATCTAAGACCATGGGTGATTCCCCCAGCTGCTTATTTAAGGTTTTTCTCCTCCTGTGCTCAGGGTCTTGTATTATTCTCTCAGTTCCCTCAATAACATTCAGATTATTATCTCTAGCACTTGATGAACTCCTGCCCTTAAGAATACTGTCACCTTCCCCCACATAACTCAGCATAAAGCTTTCCTGATCAGGTTTGTGAGCCTCTTAGCAAAAATGTTCCTGCCAACTGCTGTGAGGTGCAACCCATCGCTTACCAGTAGATCATCCCCATGAAAATGCAGACCATGATCCAAGAAGCAGTTTAGAGCCCAAGATGACAGCACTGCACAAGCAAACATTATGCCCAAGTAGCAGTATAATGAGCCCCCTCTGAGCCTGTTTGAATGCAGCAGAGGAAGTAAGAGTACCCAAGAGCTGCCCTAATTTCTTCTTTAGACTAGTTATAGTGTCAGTCTTAATACTAAGGGTTGGCAGCTTAAGGTTTGCTTCTCAAAAAGAAAACACAAATAGACAAAGACATGCTAAGTTTTAAGGCTAACATCAGAATACACCACTCATTGGACCACTTCAGATAACCTACTTCTAGAAAACATCTTCAAAAATCAAAGAATCTGGTTCCATTTTGTGACTAACTTTGTTCATGTGCTGCAATTTTGTGTCTGGTTGGCCTTGGTAATTTTCAGCCTTCACAAGTTCTGGATATAGAAAGTCTGAGAATGCCTTATCTAACTTGAATCAATATCTCTGCCAGATACATGGAGCGGAAAGAAGCTTTTAATTATAAATGAAATAATTTTTCCATTTCTCATATGAGCACATACTACTACTGCTGCAGGTTTGCTAACCTTGTCTGTTTAGACTGAGAGATTGAGCACTCTACCATTTGTCACCTTTACTGTATCTGTTTGGTGGTTGCTTTTATTTTATTTCATCTGGCCACCAGGACACTGGACTCCAGATATCCAGATGTGACAGAGCCTGTGGGTATGGCTAATGGAGCAGCCCTAGCATATAACCAGATTGGCTCTGTCTGAACAAAATCCAGCCCAAGTAAGAAGGGGAGGCTGTGCATGAAACAGCAGAAAGCGTATGTACAGGGAGTGTGGATTGGGTTCTAGCTTCCTTCATTGAGATTCTTAGAGAGAACTTAGAGGCATGGCTTCAGGAGGGGTGTCTGGAAGAGGTTTATCATTGGCCTAGTATGAGGGCAGAGAAGAAAACAAACCACTTCTGAAAAGGTCCGAGAGTGGAGTCCTGAGTGGGGAAATACACCTTTGTGCTAAGGGGATCCGAAAGTGTGTGTATGAAAGCTCTATTATTGAGAACTGCAGTGTTTTGAAGAAATTAGTTAAACCTCTTTGAGGAAGTCTTATTTTGTTTGAATATTCTTGAATCCACAATACTTTTTTCCTTGTTTGTTATTTTAAAAAAGATTTGCCAGAGTAAGCTATTAGCCATGTCAACAGTCAAATTGTGCTGAGTTAGGAACGAAACACCCCAAATTCTGTCATCTTTCTTCCTGTTCTTGCATGCTCTGATCTCTGTGTGGAGTTTCCCTATCCTAACGGGAAGATCTATTCTCGTCTTTGCTTGGTGAGTGGCTTCTCTGTACCCTGACAGGAAGATGGTTTCAGACGTAGGCTTCCCACATGGTGCAGATCCAGGTGCAAAAGATTTTGCGCTGCCCCAGTATCCACCAGGAGCTTGGCAGGGACTTCAACCCATGCCATCCTGATGCCTGCTGTGACCATTGGTCTTCCCCACATGTTAAGATCAAGTCAAGCCACAATACCTTGGGGGAGATCATTGGACCTTGGGTACTCCTAGCATGACATTTCTTGTGTGTGCTCAGTGGATGTATGGTGTTCACAGACTACGAGGGGATAGCCAGTCCACCCAACACCCTGGCGAGAACGTTGATCAGCTCAACAGTGGGCGTCAAGTGGAGCTGAGACATGTCAGCTCCTGTTTGCTGAAGCAGCTCTCATGGACGTCCCCTCTCCTCACCTGATACCAACCTTGGGTACTTTTGCCCCCCCCCAGCTGCTGGTGAGACCCACTAGCCGCTTCCTGGTAGTCCGAGTTCCTCACTTGTCCTAGGGGAGCTGAATACAAAGGATTGCTGCCGCCGCATTCATCTATCCCCTCCCCCTCAGTTACCATGAGGGCCAAAATTACTGGAACCGCCTGTGAGTTCCCATGATTTGGGATCCATGCCTTTATGTATGACCTTAATGTTTTTGACATTTTGACATCTCCCTGAGGAGATCAGACATCTTCCTGATCTGCCTTTCTAATGCTGCCCACGTGAGCTCATTGGCATTCATGGGACTTAAAGCCATCTTGGTTTGGGAGTTGAAGCCTCTGTAAAGGAGAGCTTTAAACTCCTCTATGTCAAAGTCGAATGTTCCAGTCTAGGTGAGGGTTGGACCTTGTCAGCCAGAATAGACAAGAGCTTTTTCCTGGCGACATAGGCCTCGGGGTTTTCTCCTGAGGCTCGCTGCTTGACAACAAAGAGTGCATTTGCAGTTTGCCCTGGGCACAAGATCTCTTTCATTCACTCGTGGTTCTCCAAGACAACCTAATCTCATGCCGCTACTGCTGACTCCAAGCAAAGTTGCCAGGGACATGCAAAATCTGGCTAGCTCGGTCAAATCTTGATCATTGGCTGAGGGGTACAAATGGACAACAGCGTTCAGCCACATGATTCCTGTGTCTTTGTTTAGGGGGCCTGATTGGTCAGTAATGGCCATGGCTTTGGTGGCTCTCTAGGGGATGTGGACTGTTGTCACCTCCTGACCTCATCACTATTGTCTGGGTACTCAGCCTTGCATCTGGTCATGGATCAGGTTTCAACTGGGCAGTAGTGCTGGCCCTTCCCAGTTGGGATTGAAGGGAATCTGGGGGTAAGTGTCCTGTGGAAGAGATTCCTCCAGAGAATGCACAGGGAAAGGAGGTAGGGCCTCGGGATAAACCACAGAAATCATGGCCTCCCAGGCAGCTAGCCTGTGGGTGATCTCAGTGAGTTTGTTTTTGCAAGACTCATGGCTAACCTTCTCTTGGTTCATTTTCACCTGATTAGTAAAAAATTGGGCCACATACTGTGCCTTCCTGAGGTCACTCGCCAGGGTGCTCACTTTTGCCCAGAGAGCTTTGTTTTCCACCATAACGCTATCCAATTTAGCATGGGCCTCCTGTGCTGTGGCAGAAAAGGCCAATTTATCTGCCATCAACATCTGGTTTTGCACCTTCACAATTTTTAATTCTTTGGCCAAATTATTGGCTGTCCTGTGGAGATTCAGGTTTGATTTTGATATCAGTGCCAATTAATGCGTTTGCCAATTAAACATGACACCAATTGGGTAAAATGCCCATCCAAACCATATCAGTAAGGGTAGCCAGATGCAGGCACTGACATAGGCCCTTTCCGTACTTTACCTTGTTCTGGTGCTGGGGTGTGGGGATTGCGCGAGCAGCCTCTGCCGAAAGGCTCTCCCTTCCCTGCTGCTTCAGCTCTGCATGAGCTGCCTACTCGTGTGAAAGCCCTGCCTCTTCCTTCCACAGTGCAGCCTGGGACCTTCCCAGGCTGCACTGGGGCAGGAAGCACAACCGGCCCAGCTCCAGAGGCTCCGCACGCCAGGTAAGTGTCTGCAGGACCTGGGAGCAATGCGCAATAGCGCACCATTTTCGGCTTCAAGCTGAAAATGAAAAGATGCGCAATCAGCCTCTGCCAGCTCCTGGATCATCATGCAATTGTGAGTGCGTCGTGCAGATCTCTCCTCATAATCGCACAACACTCCAGGCCCTCTTTCGCATGGTAAATGGCAAATGCCATGCGAAAAGGGCCATAGTAGAGTACAGAGTTGTACCCTAGTGTATTGTATTCTTTCCAAGTCACAAAGAAGCCTCCAGAGTAATGACATCAGTGTACAATTTATTTGTAAAACTTCAAGTTATGGGCTTTCCAATGCTTTCTGAGTGATGATTTGAAAAAAAAATATTTTGAACATGTACTCTCCAAATAGCTGGTTTTCTCAAATAGCTAGTTTTCATATATTCAGTCCTTATTTTGTGATTATCCTTATTACTTTAACATTTTCTGCAAATATGTTTAGAACCTTTAGCTGGTATTGTCATTTAAAAACTTGAAAGAGTTTGAGACTTCAGTATTTGAAGGAGTGCTTCTCTCTATATATATCTCTTCCTAACTGGTGGGGCCCTCCTCTGTGTTCTTGCAATGGGAGCAGTACATTGTGTGAGGATGTGACTGCACATTAGGAATACCCTCAACGTTGGAAACCTAACTGGCACTGACACTGGTTTCATTGTGGCACCAAATTAAAACTTGGCTTTTTATAAAAGCTTTTAGGGCTTAATGATTTCATCTACATACGCACAGAGCGTTCTAGATTGTTTTAACTTTAACTTTTAAAGTATTCAATTGTTTAATATGTTTTTAGAATGTGTAAATTGTTTTTATTGTTTTAAATTATTTTTCTTCTAATTTTAAACTGTTTAAATGGATTTTATTGTAAGCTAACCAGAGATCTTAAGATATGGAATGGGATATAAATATTTTAAATGAAAATAAACTATCTCCTTCCTGGATTTATGAGGAATTTCATCAGATAAGCAACACAGAGGATTCATGAAATTCTTAGTTTTTTCCTATAATAATATTGCTTTTACAATAGCCAGTCTTTTGATCTTCAGTATCTATAAGCTAAGTTTGTGTTTTTATAAAGTAAACCATCTGGATATTAGTTTTATTTAGTTAAAATACTTCTGTGTGACTGGGGTAAGAAAAATTACCCAGGCATTCAAATATAGGATAGGATCCTGAGCCATTATGCTTCAGATATATGTTTATGGCTGGAGGCAGTTCTGAGCAGCTACTAGATTTTATATTCTTTTTATTCCCAAAGTGCTAGATGTATTCTGTAATCTGTCTGGGTACTGAAGCCTGTCTAACACCTCCTACCTTCCATTGTAACAGCTGCAGACTTAGTGTTTTTAAAATCCCTCTTTTCTTGCTTACTCATCATTGTATTCAACTTGTCTGCTGAAAAGTTGTGGAGAATTCAAAAGATTGCTTCTGATTTTGTAATTTTTAAAGGCTGTTATTGTATTGTCACTAGTGCAAGCCTTGATACAGATTTCAATAATTTGGACATGGATTGCCTCAGTAAACCATTCATAACAAAGCAGGGAAACCAAATCCATTGTTCTTTATACCTTCCTTTCACTGGAACGCTCTGCAGTGTTGCCATGGCACATTCTTTATGGGTAGGATAAAGGCAGGCAGCGCACATGCTCAGAGATACAGTAATACATGTTTCATTAGCAGCTTGCAGCAGCCATCAAAAAGACCATCACAAAGGCAAGCAGGTACTTGTATTTTAAATTTTCTTGGTCTGTTGCAATGATTTCCTCATTTTATAAAACTGAAAAGAGATGATACTGGTTTATCATCAGCCATCACTTGCTATTGAATTATATTGTACGGATGCTGTTACTGGCAAGACTGTAAGGTCTGAAACTGGTGATTTTATCTGGCCATATTTTCTTGCCTGAGGCTATTATGACCTGGGCCTGGGATTGATTAAGTAAGAGTTAATTTGGGAAAATATAAGAATACATTTGCTTCACTGAAGCAAGGCGAAAGGCTTTTCTTTGTCTTGAGTGATAAAGATTTCCATAAAGCTGAAGTCATGCCAGGCAGTGATCAACACTGATGTGTATTGTAGGACAGGTTATACTTATTGCAAGAACTAAGATGAAATATACCAGGAAATTTCTAATGAGTTTAAAAATCATACATGACTCTTTTGACAAGCAATATACTGTTTTTCTAAAATGGAGATTATATGTAATAGTATTTGTTAAGTAATCTTGTTTGAGACGGCAAAAATGAATGTTTTTGCAAATAGCCATTTGTACCACTGACATACAGCAATGTACAAAATAGCTATTTTAGTGAAGTAGCCGTGGTTCAAATAGTAGGTATGGAAGAGTTGCCAATGCAGTTGCTTAACTGTGTTGTTCTAAACTGGCTTTGTAAATATGGAATAGGGAATTTCCAACATTGCCTGCCTGCTTGCTTGTTAAATCTGCATTCTTGTATAACATTGTTGGTTCATTATGAATGTATCTTGTGTCTGTTCAGAGCACTGCATCATTGCTTAATAACTGTGAGACCACATAGCTACAAGTTTTACCATCCTATTCAAGATGACTACAGATGTGAAACATTTGCTTTCTGAAGAATTGTTATAATCTTTAAAAGAATGGAACCATTTTACTGTTTAGCTCCTGTAATGATTCCGTATCGTATTAGCCTTAGAACACAGATAATATAGTAGCACACTGATAATGTTCTGGATTTGCAGAATATAATTGCTCAGAAACCCTAGGTGTTATGACATTCAGAGCGGTGTGAGATTGATAGTGCTGTGTGGGTTGCAATTTCATTCTAAAATGGTAGAAACTGATATGAGGCATGCAGGTTTTAATGGATATAGTTGGCACACTGCTGACTGGGAAAAGTTAGTAAAATTTGCAACACAGATTTCCCACCTGTGTCTAGAAACAGTTTTGTTCAATGCTCGAACACATTTCAGCTCTATAATACTGCTTCTCCTTCGTTCAAGAAAACAAGCCAAAACGGAATATGTAGGATGCTTAGCTTCTCAGCTTCTGAAGCAATAACTTAGCTGTCTCTAATAAACAAGCTTTTCAGAAATCAACTCAGGCCTCATCTCCAGCTGCATATTTCTAGCTACAGAGAGAAAGCATTAGCTGTGGTATGATTTGGCAGTGTTATTTCATAATATTATTATCATCTTTCTGCTGTGAAACCTTATTTATCTAGTCCTATCTCAGTAAGTGTTTTGTCTACGGTTGCATGGATATGTCTGAAGATGAGAGCTGCGTAAGATGACTTAATTATTTGGGGAATGTTGATATGCTGCTACTATACCTAATGTGTGATGGTTTTTCTTTTTACCTTGCCTAGATTATTGAAAATATGTTTCACTCATCTAAACATGCTTCAAATGTTACTGTTATCCATTCTATTTCTCTCTGAATTCCTGTTTTTCCCAGTAAAAGAAGACTAAACTAGCACAATGCTGAAGACCTGTGTAAGCAGAATGATCACTTTAGCACCACTAATTCTAATAATTTGGCTTATTTCTACAAAGCCAGCTACAGCTGAAGAAGAATCGGGAACAACAATTCCTGCAGAAAGTAGGTACTGATTTTTATTTAGCTTCTCAAATTGTGCCGAGGCAAATCCAGGTTTGCCACAGGAACTATAATCAGTCATGACTCACTTATGTGTATACTTATGTGTGTACCTCTAATATATATATTTGAAGGATGTTTACTATGTTCACATTTTGCATTTATGATACAAATTATAATGAAGACATCTGATGGAGCAGTTTTTTTATGAAGCTTCTTGAAAATTACATTTTCAGTCATGCTCTTATTCAATATGTTTTGATAGTTTGACATGAGATTGGCATCAGCTAGGCTGTTTTGAATAACAACACCTCACTTATGAAATGGGCTATTTAAGATTGGCACCAACATCTAGCCTAAGTGCTGTGACAAGACTGAATTTTGGTTAGACTGAATTTTCTTCTTGGCCCTTTGATTCCAGTCTTATGACAGAAGAAGCAGCTGGGAATCTATTTGCAGTTTTGATTTTCCCACAGTGTCTCATACAATAGTGTCACTCCATTCTACTTTTATGAAGAACAGCCTACCAAACTCTTGTCCTAATACTGTGAAATAGAGTCTTCTTCCTACAAACTCTTATTACTCTAAGAGTGGGGGGTGTTGGGGTCCACCCACAATGCCAGCGTCTCCTTAGAATTTGGGGAAATTACAGCCTGTGAGAGGAAGATAGTGGCAGGATATTTCACATGTTTATACCTGTACTAACTGTAGAGAAGGCTCCAGTTAAAGGTAAACAAAATATTTTATTCAAATTGACAAACACATGAGAAATCAGACACTCTTAAGAACCATACAAGGCTATTGGAAAGTGAGGCAAGAAAGGTTGGATAGAGAGAGATTGGGTGAAAAGGGTGATAGTTACTGGTCCTGGAAAGGGGTCACAGTGAAGGGACTCAGACAGTATCTGAAGGCAGCACTGAGGAACAGCAGTCTGGGGCGCTACATACTACATATTATGTACTACGGTTGGCTGGGGTTGAAGCTAGGGTATCATGTTGGCTCTAAACTGCTTTCCAGGGAGAATACTC
Organism: Iguana delicatissima; assembly: GCA_948472985.1. Taxonomy (NCBI): domain Eukaryota; kingdom Metazoa; phylum Chordata; class Lepidosauria; order Squamata; family Iguanidae; genus Iguana; species Iguana delicatissima. The sequence goes on from CAOKZL010002268.1 coordinate 41,240, forward strand.
AGAACGTGGAAACATACATAGACAGAAGCATTTCTTATTGGAAAGGTACAGATTAATACCAAACATTACTTCAGTGGCTGAAACTGGGGAGCGTTTCCTGTTAACAAAAAATATATATGGATCCAATTGATAATTATTCAGTGTGCATTACATTGATTGGTTGAACTTGCATGTCTAATTAATTCATTAGCTGCCCTGATCCTGCCCAGGCCTGTTTTTCTTGTATATATTTCTGTGTTGCCATCTGCTTTCCTTTTATGGCTTTTTCTTCCAGCCTGTCTTAATACGCTGGAGTATCAACATCCTGCTCCTCTTTGATCTCAGCTGATGTATGACTTCCCCTTTGGCCATTTCTGGTGTCAGGCCAGATAATAAAATAATTTTTGAAAGCCTTTTTTCTTCTCCGTTTGCTGCTCTAAGTTTCCCAGCTTACCCTTTTATACTATACAACCCAGTTTTATCATTTAACAGTCTATATCCCATCATCCTTTCATCTCCCTTTTTCCATGAATAAGTGCAAATCATATGCTGGCAGCATACAGGATCAAAACTATCCAATTTCCTTATACAATATAACAACCCACTATACATGCCTTACTCTCCATGCAAGCAGCAATACATAGATGTGATATAATATGGATGCAATCAAGCAAGTTGCACAATAACACCATTAAACATAACTAACAGCAAGTACTAACTAGAGTTACTGAACACCTAGCAAGACAGGTAAAGTGTGGCATAACCAATATGACACCTTACATTGTACACTGCTTCACACTACTTACATAGTAACAGATATGACACCATATGTTGTACTTTGCATCTCCCTAGTTACATAGTCTCAGTTTCACATGTAATAGGGCTTTACTTAGCACTACATAATAACCTACAAGGATATCCCTTTCTCTATTCAGATACAACATCATAATGACAGCTTACACATCATGTCATTAGCCAGGTGACATGACATAGAGTTTTTATACTCTAATTCACACCATGACGAGGTGCATAATGGCTTTCCCATGGAACTGACAAAGAGATCTGGAAGGGCTGATTTATTTAACTTCAGAATGACAAAACATTGATGGGATTCATGACAATCTCTTAGTGTTTGGTCAGGTAGGTTATATAGGGAAGATCTCCATAGGATAAGCCTGAGGGATGCTCTTTGGTGAGCAATCAATTTGGGCAGTTCATCTTTCATTGTATTCAAAAAGGCCAAGAGCCTAACGTGGTGAAGAGATTAATACAACCCCATTAGGATTGCGGTTTTCTGCATAATCCTATCTGAACTTTCCTGACCCTTAACATGTTCTCTGGCCAGCCTGATCGCAATCATGTTCTCTGGTCATTAATAAGTCCGATTTATGAAAATTGTATCTCTTGTAGGAAGGGTGGTAGAGTATGGTAACACAATTTCTAGAATGATTAGAGTGCCCATGCTTGTTACTACAATATAGGTTAGTACCAAATACTCAGTTCTTAACAGAAGTTTTGCAGTTACTGAGTTGATAACCCATTTGCAGAAGACTGCCCTTTCTAGACAAGTGTTTTGCTATACTAATAAATGTACTGGTGTTGTTCAGGGTCTTCAAATAACTTCCAACTTCCAACACAAGGTCACCTGGTGGGTGTCCATAGCAATAAATGTATGCTTAATTGTTATGAGGTGCACAGGTTCTAAGCAAACTTTCCACAACTTGTGCTGGGGATCTGCATTTTCAAAAAACTTGATTCACAATATTTTAAAGCAGAACATCTATTCTCTACACTCTTTGTTCACATCTTTGTTACTCTTGATAATATCTTAATTTAATTTCACAGGAGTCATGAACACCCATTGGCTGGTGTCTATGACATCACTGGACTCCTTCCACTCCACAATTTGTTGTTGTTCTTCTTCGTGGTCTCTGTGCCTCACACACTAGGAGCTTTTGTGCATGCGCGGTAGCGTTCGGAAGATTCTAGAACAGTGGTTCTCAACCTGTGGGTCCCCAGATGTTTTTGGACTTCAGCTCCCAGAAGCCCTGAGCATTGACCATAGTGGCTGGGGCTTCTGGGAGCTGAAGTCCAAAAACATCTGGGGACCCACAGGTTGAGAACCACTGTTCTAGAGCTTAGTAGCTTGGCAGGAACCCCTCCCCCATGCCTGTACTGAGCATGCTCAGCCCACTGAGCAACAGTCACTCCTCAGTTCTTTCTCGTCCGCTGTTGCGAACGGAAGGTTCTTTGTTTGGTAGCGACTCTTGGCTTCTTATTTCGGATTTTTTGGCTAATGGACTTTGGATTTGACTTTGGCTTTTGGATAACGGACTTGGCTTTTGGTAAATTGGACCCCCTCTTTCCCCCTCCGCTTCTTCATCTTCGTCTTCGCTCTCTATTCTTCACGCTCTTCGCCCTCCTTCTCACTGTCTTCGAATCCTATTTTATGTTGGCCTTGTTTAAGAACTGTTCGACCTGTGGCCGTAAAGTAGCCCTGACTGACAGACACCGGGATTGCCTTTTTTGTTTGGGTGAAACCCACAACGGCAAGGCCTGTGGTATCTGCCACGAATTCACCGCACAGACACTCCGGAATCGCTCGTCGAGGCTGAAATCTCATTGTTGGGAGGAGTCCCTTCGAGCGTGGGACCAGCCAGACATCCTGGTCATGTCGACATCGACCTCTGGGCAACCCACGACCACCACCTCAGCGGTCTCGGCAGCTGCTGTACCACTGCCGTTGATGACTTCAGACCTGGTACCATCCTCGCAGACACCGATATCATTGTTACCGCGGATCCCGACGCTATCGGCAGCGGTGTCGACATCTCGCAAAGCTCCTGTGGGCTCACAGACAGCAAAACCACCGAAGACGCTTACTGCTGCCCAACGGAAGCATCCTGCCTCTCAGGAGGTGCTGAAGGAGAAGGAGAAAAGAAGAAGAGGAAAGAGAAGCGGCGCTCACCTCCCAAGTTGACTCGCCCCCCCATACCTCCTCCAACTCAACTCACTGGGGACTCAGTTGAGGAATCAGATCCGCAAGAGGTCCTTGAGGTGTCGGATGAGGAGCGGCCTGTGCCTGCGACTTTGCCCTTGGAACCGCCCACCCTTACAGCTGTGGTAACCCCAGTTGGTCACCCTGAAAGGGTGGACTGCCTGGAGGAGATCCCTGCCCTACAACAGGTGCCAGCCGCTCGTCGAGCAGACTCGGGCAGAAGTGGATGACGCTCCCTGGAACGACGGGTGAGGCGTCCATCCCCTCGCTGCCGGGAGGCCTACTTCGAGAGGGTCACATCTCGCCCTTCGACCGACTCACCATTCACCTCCACCTCCCATACCGTGAGGTACGGTCGAGAATATGCCTGGTGAGAATATCCCGCTTTGTACCTCTCGTATTCACCATCTTATTAAGACAGGTACCACCGGGATGCAAGGCACTGGTCGCCTTACCACCGGTCTCACTCACCATCTCGCGAACGGTATCATCCCTGGCATAGGCGGTCTCTGAGTTGATCGGCATCCCAGTCTCCGCACTATCGGAGATCAAGGGAACACCCCCCCATAGGGCCATGTCCCCGCCCCCGAGGGTAACTTCGACTATCACCCGCCCGACCTCGGACCCTGCTGCAAAGCAGATGGTCCCGGCCACCATTGTCATGCAGGCAATACAACTTCCGAGGCCTACGCCGGCTCCTACCGTAACATCCGCGGCAACCCGGATGACGGCCGCTGCGGCAGCACCACCGGCAGCTACGGTATCTGCCTCAATACCGTCAATGCAAACACTATCAGCACTGATGGTTAATCTGCAGCTACCAACCCAACCACCAACCAGGGAGAAATCTGCAGACAGGGCTCTGCTGCAGTTATCCCAGTCCTGTGAGATGGACTCAGACTCGGACAAGTCTACAGCCACGTCCCATGAGCCCCCTCCTTTAACCTTTGGGGAACCAGGACCCAAGTCGGCACTGGAGGATGTAAAACAATTCTCTGCCATCCTTCGAATGGCTATGGTGCTCAGACTCAAGGTGGCAGACCCGGGCCCAGCAGTGCAGGACCCGGTGTATCAGTACATCGACACTTGCCTGCCATCCACCTTACCTCTGCCCTTTCTGCCAGCATTGACTGAGGCCTTGAAGCACCCATGGGCCAAGCCGGCATCCGCTCAGCCAATTCCACGCAGGCTCAAGCATCTCTACTGCACACAGAAGGAGGATGTGGATTTTCTTTTTACTCACCTGGTGCCCAACTCTATTGTTGTGGAATCCGCCCAGACCAAAGGTGGAAACAAGGCTCATACCATGCCGCCCGATCACAAAGGCCGCAGACTAGACACTTTTGGCAGGCGATTCTACACTGCCACCTCCTTGATCACCAGAGTGCATAACACTCAAGCATGTCTTGCGGCCTATTCGAGGAACCTCCTCGATAGATTCGCCCCTCTCCTTTCCAACCTTCCGGAGGAGCATTGCCCGAGTGCCCTCCAGTTTTTCAATGAGGAGGTGGCACTCGCAAACCAGAAAACTATATCTGCAAGGCACTCCGTGGAGGTTGCAGCTCGAGTCCTTGTTGGATTGGTGGCCTTGCGGCGCTATACATGGCTTCGGTCGTCAGGCCTTCAGGAGGACAGTAGGAAGAGGATTGAGGACCTCCCCTTTGATGGCCAGGGCCTGTTTCATGCGACGACCGACGAGATGATGGACCACCTCGTCAAAGCATGCCTGACGGCGAAGAAAATGGGCATCCATCAGCCCCCTCAGCCTTGGCGCAGCTTCAGTTCCTGGCCCTCCCGGCTCAGGTCTTCATCCTCCACCTTCCAGCCTCGTTTGCCTCGCTCAGGCCCGTCTCGTCCGTCCACCTCGTTCTCAGCGCGGAGACCTCTTCGAAGGTGCCCATCTTCCTCCTCGAAGAAGTCCTCCTCCGGTGCGAAGTCTTGGTTTTGACCACCTTCACAGTTTGGCACCACAGCCATCCTTAAGCCTGCCATCAGCTTTCGAAGATCAGCCAAGCCTGGCCAGGCATCTCGCGGACTGGCATCACATCACTACGGACTCTTGGGTCCTCTCTATCATCCATCTTGGCTGTGCCATAGAGTTTGGAAGTATACCACCACGAGGCGTCTGCTATGCTACCCCGGCCAGCCCGGCCCTGCTGGAGGAGATCCAGTCCCTTCTGCAAAAGGAAGCGATCGAAGAGCTTCCATCCTTGGCCTATACCACCGGCTTTTTCTCCCGGTACTTTATGGTACTGAAGTCAGACGGAACCCTGCGGCCTATCCTGGACCTCAGAGGGGTGAATGAATATATCTGCCCCAAGAGGTTCAAGATGGTTACGCTATCGTCGATCCTGCCTTTCCTCTGACGAGGGGACTGGTTCGCATCCATTGATCTTCGGGATGCTTATTTTCACATTGCCATTTGCCCGCAGCACAGACGATACCTACGATTTGCGATTGACGGCACCTGTTACCAGTACAGGGTGCTATTGTTCGGACTCTCGACCATGCACGAGGTCTTTACCAAATGCATGGCCCCCATGGTATCGTTCCTGCGAACGAAGGCCATCTCCATCTACCCTTACCTGGACGATTGGCTGTTGGTGGCGTCCTGCAGGCAAAAGCTCTTTGGGGAGATTTTAACTACCCGGATATATGTTGGCAGTCAAACTCTGCAAAGGCGGCAAGGTCCAGCAAGTTTCTTGCTTGTCTTGCAGACAATTTCATGGTCCAGAAGGTGGAAGAGGCGACAAGGGGATCAAATATTCTGGATCTGATCCTGACCAACAGGGAAGACCTTGTTAATGACGTAGAACTGGTTGGATCTTTAGGAGAGAGTGACCATGCCCTATTAGAATTTGGCATTCAGTGGAGAAGAGAAGGCAAGTGTAGGCAGGCATTCGTCTTAGATTTTAAAAAAGCAGACTTCTGTAAACTGAAGGAGCTGCTGGCTGAAATCCCGTGGTCAAGAATAGTCAATGAGAAAGGAGTTCAGGATGCATGGGAGTTCTTTAAAAGGGAGGTACTGAAGGCACAGGCTAAAACTGTGCCATTAAGGAGGAAAAATGGAAGGCATCTGAACAAACCGGAATGGTTGACTAAAGAGCTCTCAGCTGAGCTAAGTATTAAGAAAAACATGTACAGGAAATGGAAGAAGGGGGAAATCACCAAAGAAGATTATAAGCAAGTAGCCAGGAGATGTAGGGAGAAGGTCAGAAAGGCTAAAGCACAGAACGAACTTAGGCTGGCCAGAGACATTAAAAACAATAAAAAGGGCTTTTTTAAATACGTCCGCAGCAAAAGGAAGAAGAAGGAGACGATAGGGTCACTGCGCAAGGAAGATGGTGAATTAATAACAGGAGGAAGAAAAAAGGCAGAACTCCTCAACACCTTCTTCGCCTCAGTTTTTTCCCAAAAGGATAAAAACACGCAACCTGGCAGTTGGGGAGCAGGTGAGGAAGTGGGGGAAATGCAGCACAGAATAGATAGAGAGGTAGTACAGGAATACCTGGCCACACTGGATGAATTCAAGTCTCCAGGGCCAGATGAATTGCATCCTAGGATTTTAAAAGAACTAGCAGAGGTCATTGCGGAACCTCTTGCTATAATCTTTGAAAACTCTTGGCGGACAGGAGAAGTTCCGGCAGACTGGAGGAGGGCAAATGTTGTCCCCATCTTCAAGAAGGGAAAAAAAGAGGACCCAAATAATTATCGCCCAGTCAGCCTGACTTCAGTACCTGGAAAGATCCTGGAGCGGATCATCAAACAGTCAGTTTCTAATTACTTAGAAAACAATGCCGTAATTACGAAAAGTCAACATGGATTTCTCAAAAATAGGTCATGCCAGACTAATCTTATCTCTTTTTATGCTAGAGTTACTTGCTTGATAGATGAAGGGAATGCCGTGGACATAGTATATCTTGATTTCAGTAAGGCCTTTGACAAAGTTCCCCATGACATTCTTGCAAAGAAGCTAGTAAGATGTGGGCTGGACAGGGCTACTGTCAGGTGGATTTGTAACTGGTTGACTGACCGTCCCCAAAGGGTGGTCACCAATGGCAGATTCTCATCCTGGAGAGAAGTGACTAGCGGGGTGCCACAGGGTTCTGTCCTGGGCCCGGTGCTGTTCAATATCTTCATTAATGACTTGGATGAAGGAATAGAGGGCACGCTGATCAAATTTGCAGATGACACCAAATTGGGAGGGGTTGCTAATACGCCTGATGACAGGATCAAAATTCAAAAGGACCTGGACAGATTGGAGAGCTGGGCCAAGGCTAACAAAATGAATTTCAACAGAGAGAAATGTAAGGTCCTACACTTAGGTAGAAAAAATGGTATGCAGAAATATAGGATGGGGGACACGTGGCTGGCTAACAATACGTGTGAAAGGGATCTAGGAGTCTTCATAGACCACAAGCTGAACATGAGTCAGCAGTGTGATGCGGCAGCCAAGAAGGCCAACGCAATTCTTGGTTGCATCAATAGGAGTATGTTGTCTAGATCGAGGGAGGTATTGGTACCACTCTATTCTGCATTGGTTAGACCTCATCTTGAATACTGTGTCCAGTTCTGGGCACCCCAATTCAAGAAGGATATGGATAAGCTGGAGCAGGTCCAGAGGAGGGCAACCAAAATGGTGAGGGGCCTGGAAGCCATGCCCTATGAGGACAGACTTAGAGAGCTGGGTATGTTTAGTCTGCAGAAGAGAAGGTTGAGAGGGGACATGATAGCCATGTTTAAATATTTGAAGGGATGTCATGTCGAGGAGGGAGTGGGCTTGTTTTCTCCTGCTCTTGAGACCAGGACAAGGAGCAATGGATGCAAGCTGCAGGAGGGGAGATTCCGCCTGAACCTCAGGAGGAATTTCCTGACAGTCAGGGCTGTCCGACAGTGGAATGTGCTGCCAGGGAGTGTGGTGGAGTCTCCTTCTTTGGAGGTTTTTAAGCGGAGGCTGGATGGCCACTTGTCGGGAGTGCTTTGAGGGTTTTCCTGCATGGCAGGGGGTTGGACTGGATGGCCCTTGTGGTCTCTTCCAACTCTACATTTCTATGATTCTATGATTCACTGGACACTCACCCTTCTGAACCGTCTCGGTCTCCGGGTCAATCTAAAGAAGTCCCATCTTGAGCCCGTGAGAGTTCTCGACTTCATCGGGGCAACCTGGACTCGGTATCGGCCGATGCCTACCTACTGGTACCACTCTACTCTGCTTTGGTAGACTTCATCTTGAATAGTGTGTCCAGTTCTGGGCACCCCAATTCAAGAAAGACATGGTCAAGCTGGAGCAAGTCCAGAGGAGCGCGACCAAAATGGTGAGAGGCTTGGAAGACATGCCCTATGAGGATAGACTTAGAGAGCTGGGGATGTTTAGTCTTCAGAAGAGAAGATTAAGAGGGGACATGATAGCATGTTTAAATATTTGAAGGGATGCCATGTAGTGGAAGGAGAGGGCTTGTTTTCTGTTGCTCCAGAGACCAGGACAAGGAGCAATGGATTCAAGCTGCAGGAAAGGAGATTCCACCTGAACCTCAGGAAGGACTTCCTGATGGTCAGGGCTGTCCGGCAGTGGAATCTGCTGCCTCGGAGTGTAGTGGAGTCTCCTTCCTTGGAGGTTTTTAAGCAGAGGCTAGATGGCCATCTGTCGGGAGTGCTTTGAGGATGTTCCTGCATAGCAGGGGGTTGGACTGGATGGCCCGTGTGGTCTCTTCCAACTCTACATTTCTATGATTCTATGATTCTATGCCGATGGACCGCACACGGATGCTTCGTCGGGCCGCATCTACTGTCCTCAGTGCCCAGACGGTGACAGCGAGGAGAATCCAACAGCTTCTTGGGTACATGGCCTCGACTGCTGCCATGACCTACCTGGCCAGTTCAGCACTGGTTCGTCCGAGTTTTCGACCCACTCCTGGACGACCAGAGACGTCTCCTCCAACTGCCTCCGCAGGTGCAGCGCTCCCTGCGATGGTGGCAGTCTTAAATTCTGAGCAACAGTAAATTTATGTTTGAATCTGTGTTGCAAGTTTTTATTTAGAAACTTTTTTAAAGCTTCTAGCTCTTGTTTGTTCATAAGGTATAGCTTGGGTTTGGGAATTTTGGCGCCATCTATCAATCTTAGTTTGCAGTTAAAGTCTCTATGTGGGGGTAGTTTATCTGCTTCATGGTCCTCGAATGCTTTCTGGAGGTCCCAGTACTCTTGCAGGATTTTCTGCAGTTCCTCGGGACTTAATTTAAGTGCTGTGTCGGGTGCTGACAGTTTGGGCATTTGGTTGGCATCATTAGCATGCATGAGTAGTCCTTGTATCCAGTCAATTTGAGGGTTGTGCTTCTTTAGCTAATCATATCCGAGAACCACCGAGGAGCCCTGGTGGCGCAGTGGTTAAATGCCAGTACTGCAACCACAAGGTTGTGAGTTTGATCCTGCCAGGCTCCAAGGTTGACTCAGCCTTCCATCCTTTCGTAGGTCGGTAAAATGAGTACCCAGCTTGTTGGGGGCAATTAGCTAAAATACATTGTAAACCACTTAGATAACACTAGTTGATAGGCAGTATAGAAATAAATGCTATTGCTATTGCTATTACTTGGAACCCAATTTTGTTTGGTACTAGGAACCTTATTCACCCCCGTATGTTCCCCACTTGAACAGGTATGAGTCTGGTCCTTTCTCTTAAAGGGTCCCCGGCCATGGGTGAGCCGTCCATTTGAGATAATTTGATGGCTTTCTTGAGGGGTTTGAAATTTACTGCAAGTTCTTTGGCCACTATGGAGTTCAGTAAGCTAGTAGTGCAACCTGGATCAACCAGGGTCCGGTACATTCACAATTTCCCATCAGTTCCTTGTAAAGTCACTGTAACATATACATGACGAGTTTTAGCAGTACTTATATTAGCAAATTGGTCTGGGTCCCACTTGTCACTGTCCAATTCGGAAGTGGTCAGGGGGCTGTCCTCACCATCGCAAGCTCTAGCGGAGGTCCCACCGGTAGGATGCTTGGTTGGCAGCTTCAGAGTGTCGGCTTTGTGGGAAGTAGGCTTGGTGGAAGGGGTTATGGGCTTTTCTTTGGTGGATTTCTTTTGTGCCTGGCATTCGCTGGCAATGTGGCCCTTCTTCCCACACAAAAAGCAGGTTCTCTCACTGAGCTGTTTTTTCTTTTCCTCGCTGCTCAGGAAGGTGGTCTTGCGGGGTACTGGGGTTCGGTGACCGCTTTCTTGGGCTTGTCTCTGCTGAGAGAGCTGGACACTTTCCATGATGCTCTCCACTTCTCCAGCCAGTTTCATCCATCCCGGGAGGCTGGCAGGATCTCCTTGAACCCTGGTCTCCAGAGCTCTAATCAAGAGGGAAAAATAGGGAAGAACTGAAACTAGTTAAAGAATACATACAAAGAAAATGGGCGATTCAGAAAGAAACATGAAAAGAATGTAAATAAGCAAAGATATGGGAAAAGAGAAATGAAAAATTTATTTTCAAAACTATAAGGCAAGTCATATAAAAAGGGAAATGATCAGAAGAAGCCTGGAAAAATAAGTGAGTAATAAAACTAGAAGAAAGAAATAAGGAAGTTGAAACTATACATTTGTATATACTTTTTTATATAGAAGGATGTTCATAAAACTCAGAACAAAATAGAAAAAGAATTCATAAGTAAGACATATGTAAGACAAAGTAGAATATATAAGACATGTAATTGAAATTTATTTAGATACATAAAAGATACAGAGGTATCAATATATGTAGATTAAGATAGAAGATCAATAGAAGAAGAAGAAATAGAAATAGAATAAAATGTTGGATAGGTATATAAATTTGATTGTATATATTTCTTTGTGTTCTATTTCTTATATATTAATAAAAAGAAAGAATGATTATTTGTAAATATTGATTGTTATAACTATAATAATAATAATAATAAAAGAAAATTAATTTTTCAAACTCAGATTTTTTCTCTTGACTTGCAAAAATCTCAAATCTCATATCCATTTTAAATCTTTCCATAAGTTATCTGTAAGGAAATCAACTACACTTTATGGTATCTTTTTCCAGTTCCTCTCTAGTTTGCAATCTATAGTTGTTCTGCTAGGTGGCAATAATTAAATCTTTATAACGTAGCCAATCTTCTGAGAGATTTTTCCATCGCCCAAAAAAAGCCTCTTGTGGAGAGACCCAGAGTGGCATTTTAGAGTAATAAGATTTCTTAAACTTATTCCAAATGTTCAGTAGAGCCTTTCAAATGTAATGGTTAGAGAATTCCTTATCGATCTTAAGCTTTATTGTACCATAGGTAGGCATGCCATCCCAGTCTGCCATCAGCTCCTTCAAGCAATAGCAGTCTTTGGTTTCCTAGAGTTATCCATTCTATTAACCATGTCAAGCCTCTTGCATAATAATAAATTTTACTAAAGACTTCTAGTTTCACGTCCATTTTAAATCTTTCCATAAGTTGTCTATATGGAAACCAATTGCACTTTATGTTTTCTTTTTCCAATTCTTCTCGAGTTTTCAATCTGTAAATTTTCTGTGGAGTAGAAGTAATTATATCATCATACTGCTGCCAATTTTCTGAAGGGTTTTTTCATTTCCCAAAAAAACCTTTTGGGGGGATCCCAAAGAGGTATTTTAGAATAGTGAGATTTCTTGAACTTATCCCAGATGTTTATCAATGACTTTCAGATGTAAGGGTTAGAGAATTCCCTATCAATTTTGGCTTTGCCATACCAAAGGTAGGCATGCCATCCAAATCTGGCATTGGTTCCCTCAAGCCCTAATGATCTTTCAGTACTTAAGGTTACCCAATCTGCTAACCATGTCTGGCTGCTTGCACAGTAATAGATTTTAAGGTGTGGTACTCCACATCCTCCTCTTAAAGTTAAATCTGTCAGTACATTCCATTTTATTCTTGGCTTGTGGCCTTCCCATATAAATTTAGTTAGATCTTTTTTCCATGTTACAAAGGGTTTATCATTAGTAATTATAGGAATGTTTTGAAATAGGAAATTCCTTGGTAACACATTCATTTTGATAGTAGATATTCTCCCTGATAATGATAGATGTAGTTTATTCCAGTTTTCTAACTCTTTTCTAATACTATTCCAGGTCTTCACATAATTATTTTCAAAAAGTTCATTGTTATGCTTAGAGATCAAGATACCTAGATATTTAATTCTTTTTTCAATCTTGAAACCAGAAATCTTTAATAACAATTCTTCTTCACTTATTTTCTGATATTTTTAGTCAGGATTGATGTCTTGTCTTTGTTGACCTTTATCCCAGAAAGTTTGCCGAATTCATTTAGAGTATGGATCAACTTAGACAAGCTCGTAGTTGGGTCTTCTAAAAAGAAGACCAAATCATCCATGAAAGCTTTCAAATTTGAAATTACGTCCTTTTAGATGTAAGCCTTTTATATCAGAATCATTTTGGACAGATCTATTTAGTAATTCCAGAAGTGTGATAAAGAGAAGCGGAGATAATGGGCAGCCTTGCTGGATGCTTTTCCTTGGTTCAAGCATGTTGGATTTCTCTCCATTTACCAGAATTTGAGCCTATTGGATCTCATATGTGGCATCTAACCAGATCAAAAAGTTTCTGCCCACATCCATTCTTCTAATTATTTCTTTCAAAAAGGGCCATCTAACCGAATTGAAAGCTTTCTCAGCATCTATAAACACCAATGCCATCTGTTTTTCATTATGTTTTTCGTAGTATTCTATTATATTTAGAACAGTTCTAATATTATTTCTTAGAAATCTCAGCAGAAACCCATTTTGATCTTCGTGTATTAGTGAGGGAAGTACTTTTTTCAGTCTGTCTGGCAAGATGTTCGCAAATATTTTATAGTCTATATTCAGAAGCAATATTGGTCTATAGTTTTTAACATCTGTATGATCCTTGCCTTCTTTCAGGATCAGAGTTATATTTGCATTCCTCCACTTTTCAGGTATGCCATTTAGAGGTATTTCCTCACAATTTTTTTGGAATGGAAGGATAATATCATCAACAAAGATTTTATAGAATTTAGGTATGTAGCCATCTGGCCCTGGAGCTTTTGCTATTTTTAATCTCCTTATTGCTTCAAATATTTCCACATATGCAGCGGGGCAGTTTAGTATTGATTTATGTTCATTTGTAAACTTCTGAATATCCTGTTTGTTAAAATACAATTGCATTTTTTTCCTTCCTCCGGAATTGGTTTCATGTCATAAAAATCATTATAGTAATGGAAAAAAGCTTTTATTTTATCTTCTTGTCTGGTAAGTCTTTTGAAACCTGATTTGATTTCAATAATTTGTCTCTTTTCCTTCTCTTTTTGTAGCCTAAATGCTAACCACCTTCTTGGTTTATTTGCAAATTCAAAATGTCTCTGTTGTACTCATTTTATTTTTTTCCCCATCTCTACTAGATTTTCAACATTTATCTGGTTATGAAGAGACTTAAACTTCATTATCAATTCTCTATTTGAAGGATTGTGGCTTATTTTTTTTTCTATCTTGATAATCTCTTCTAGAATTCCATGTGATTTCTCTTCTTTTTTCTTCTTAGCTTCTGAGCACCATTTTATGAAGTGACCTCTTAGGACTGCTTTCATACTATTTTCATTGGAACCTCTCCATTAATGTTCTCTTTGAAGTAAGCTTTTATTGTTTCTTTAGCTTTTTGTATATATCCATGATCTTAGTGGGTAGTGTTGTTAAATTTCCAACTTCCAACGGGCCTCCTGACTTAATTCTAATTGAATTGGATTATGATCAGATATTTGTTTAGGAATAATGTCTATCTTGTCGATATTTACCGTATTTTCCGGCGTATAAGATGACTTTTTAACCCAAGAAAATCTTCTCAAAAGTCGGGGTCGTCTTATACGCCGGGTGTCATCTTTGCGGTCGCCGCATACAGCGGGGGGAGCTCAAAAATGGCCGCGGCTGCATCCCCACCGTATGCAGCGACCGTATGAAAGCACCAAGGGGGGTGCTGCGCACTTACCTGAAGATGCCGGGGGGGAGCAGTGGCATTTCGGGAGAGGCTTGTTGCGCTAGCCACTCTTCCCCCTCGCATGAGCGCTGGTCACGCTGCCTCCCCACTTCCGCCCTCACCTCCGCTGACAGCTCCCAGGCCAGGGAGCGCTGAGGTGGGGGGGAAGCAGCGGCGTTTTGGGAGAGGCTTGTTGTGTGAGCGCCGGTCGTGCTGCCTCCCCGCTTCCGCCCCCACCTCCGCCTACAGCTCCCAGGCCAGGGAGTGCTGAGGCGGGGGGAGCGGCGGCATTTTGGGAGAGGCTTGTTGCGCTAGCCGCTCTTCCCCCTCACACGAGCGCCGGTCACGCTGCCTCCCCGCTTCTGCCCCCACCTCCACCTACAGCTCCCAGGCCAGGGAGTGCTGAGGCGGGGGGAGCAGCGGCGTTTTGGGAGAGGCTTGTTGTGCTAGCCGCTCTTCCCCTTCATGTGAGCGCCGGTTGCGCTGCCTCCCCACTTCCGCCCCCACCTTCACCTACAGCTCCCAGGCCAGGGAGCGCTGAGGCGGGGGGGAGCGGTGGCGTTTTGGGAGAGGCTTGTTGCGCGAGCACCGGTCATGCTGCCTCCCTGCTTCCGCCCCCAGCTCCCAGGCCAGGGAGCGCTGCAGAAGCTGGGGGCGCGATATGATACACCAGCACCGCCGCCACCATGTGCGCGTGAGGGAGGGAGGGCAGAGGTGGGGAAGAGTCCAGCCAAGTTGGCAGAGAGGAAGGAAAGGAGGGCTTCCCTCCGGGCCGGCGGGCCATGTGGAGGGCGAGGGCCGGCGCCGGCCTCCCCCGCCCTCCTCCCCTCCAGGCACCCGCCCTTCAGGCCCCCCAGCCCCAAAGAGCCGGGCGCGGGGTGCTTCCCCCTTACCTCTCCTCCTCTGCTTTCCTTGGTGGAAGCAGCTGCGGCGGCTCGGGCAAACATTTTGTTTCCTTCCCAGCCCTGGCGGAGGCAGAGGAGGCCAACGAGGGGAAAGTGGGCGAGAGCCGAGGAGGGCGAGTGGTCGGGGGGGCGCCGCTTGCTCCTTCGCTGGCAGAGGAGGATGGGGGGGCCAGGGGAGCGAGGGAAAGGGGCGCCGCTCTGCACCCGCCTCGCCAAAACTTTGCTCGCTCGCTCGGCTAAGGCACCGCTGCTGCCGCCGCCTCCTAGCACTGCCTAGAGGACATCCTCCCAGGAAAGAAGGAGGAGGAGGAGTGGTATTAAAAGGGGGAGGGAGGGAGGGAGTGAGCAGCTCAAGTTTGCTCAAAAGTCTAGCGGGGCTGGCAGGGAGCGCCCGGGGCTGGCGAGGCCGCCCCTTTTCGCAAGGATGCGAGCCCGGCGCTCGGCTGCTGGCTCCTCCCAGAGCGGTGGTGGCGAGGGAGGAGGAGAGGAGGGGCTCTCAGCGGCGAATCCCCTGAGAACGGGAGCCGGGCGGCCTTTCCAGCTCCTCTGCCGCTTCCTCCTTCGCTGGGCTCCAGCTCTTTCCAGCTACCCGCCTGCCTCTCGCTGCCTCCGCACAGCATCAGCACCTTCTGCCGCCGCTGCCATGTCTGACTCGCTGGGAGCACTCATTCGCTCGCTTTTCCAGTGGGGGTAGTGAGGTGGTGGAGGAGAAAGGGGAAAAGAGAGACCTCCAAACCAGATTTGGGTTTTCTCTTTTGCCACATGTTTTGCATTAAATCTCACCGGGAGGCGGGGACCCCAGTAACCATGAGCCCCTTGCAATGAAACCCACTTTGCAAGGAGTTTGAGAAAGGGGAGTGCCTTGCAACGCTCTGGGAATATTGCTTGCCTCCCCGCTTTTTTGCATGGATTGCATTATTCCTAATGACAGATGCGCAATAATATATATATAAATATATATAAATACATACATACATACATATATTTTAAATAGAATTAAAATTGAATTGAAATCAAATCTGATGTTTTTTTAATTTTTATTTGGTGTGCATTGGAAGAGGGGTAGTCTTATACGGCGAGTATATCCCAAACACTATATTTTAACTGGAAAAGTTGGGGGTCGTCTTATACGCCCAGTCGTCTTATACGCCGGAAAATACGGTAAGTGGAGAGATTTTGATGTTAAAAAATAGTTGATTCTAGACTTTGAATGATGCTGATTGGAGTAAAAGGTGAAGCCTTTTGAATCACCTTCTTTAAATCTCCAAACATCTATAAGAGATAAGTTCTCCAACATAGAGAAAAAACTCGATAATTTGCCTTGTTTGTGTTTGTTCTTACTTTGGGATGATCTATCTAGTGTTGGATTTATAACTCCATTCATATCTTCCATTACTATTATATTTTCCTGGAGTTTTTTCTTGACATGATTTGTTATTTCATTATGTATTTTCTTGAAAAATCACCCTTACTTCCAATAAATTGCCACAATCAGCATAGTTGTGTTTCGTATATTGACCTCTACCCCAATGTAGTGGCCTTACGTATCTTTGAAAACTCCTTGAGCATTGTATTTAGAATTAACATAAGTAAGCTCTTTTTTTTCATTAGTTGATGCAAAACAGTTACCTAACTTTGGGTTCCTGATATATTTTAAATCTTGGCTCCTTAAACTTAAAAATATTACTTAAACGTACTTCTTGTAGATTTATTATATTGAGATGTGCTTTTTCCAAGATATGGAATATCTGTCTTCATTTGTATTCTGAGTTCAGTCCTTTAACATTCCATGATTGCAGTTTAATATTCATAGCTATTAATTGTAATTATTGCCAATATTATAATTATTTAGTTATTTAACTCTTTGATGATAACTAATTCACCCTCTTGTCAGATATCCTCAGATCTTCTATTTCTTCTTTGTCTTCTTCACCTTCTTCTCCTTCTCCTTCTCCTTCTCTTTCTTCTCCTCCACTGTCCTCGAGCCCTTCCCTGACTTGGTCTTGAGATCCCGTCTCTATGGAGTTGTTCTCTTTTTTACGTTTGGTTTTTGTTTCCTCCTTAAGATCTTGATAATTGTTCACACCTTTAGATTTGTGTCTGTTAACATCTGTCTTCTCATCTGTCTTCTGTTGTTTCTGTTAACATCTGTCTTCTCATATGTTCTAGTTTGTTTGAACTCTTCCTTGAGTTTTTCCATAATTTCCTTGGCCTTAATTGGAGAATAAATTCTGTATCTTCTTTGTTGGTAGGAAAAATCATTCCTTCCACTTTTCCCCATCTGTAATTAATTTGGTTTTTCTGTAGAAACTATGCCAGAAGCTTATACTTTTCTCCTTTTCAGAATTTGAAAAGGAACATCTTTAAATATTTTTATATCTTTACCATTAATTTTTAATCTTTGTTGTAACTAGTCTTCAAGATCCTTTCTTTCATTACTGTCCTGTTTAGACTGATAACAATATCCCGTGGGACACTTCATTCTCTTGCGATATGCGAGTTAAGCCTAAAGATCTTGTCGATACTCAGTCCAAGTCTCTCTACTGGGATCTCCATATAGTCTGCTAAAATAGGAATTAATTTCTCATACAAATTTTCATCAGGCACTTCTGGTAGACCTCGATTTGCTCCTGTTGTCGTATGCATTCAAGTCATTCCTGACTTATGGTGAACTTATCATAGGGTTTTCTTGCCAAGATTTGTTCAGAGGGAGCTAGCTTTGCTTTCCTGTTAGTCTGTGAGACTGTGACTCATCCAAGATCACCAATGGGTTTCCATTGCTGAGTGGAGGTTTGAACCCTGGTCTCCAGAGCTCTAATCAAATGCTCAAACCACTACACCATGGAAGGAGGCAAGATGGCAATGTGAGAGGTCAACTGGCTAGTGCTCTGCTGTGGGTTGATTGGTTTAGTGAGGTTAATAAATGCAGGAAAGTTAGAAAAATAGACCAATCCAACCAGCCCAAGGGGAGATCAGAGAGGCTCAGCATCAGTACCCTCTGCCCAGTGGCCAGTGTCTGAAAATAACTGTAAGATTGGATGTGAGAGGATGACACGGAGCACATCGAGATATGGACAGTGCTGAAGGGAAATTGCCTCACTAACGCTGCTGCTGATTGGCACCAAGCAGTTCTGATGCGTATAAGCTGAAGTTTACACTTCATGGACAGTAAGTATATCTCTCTCTGCATTGTTTTCTCCATTGAGATGATCAGCAAGAAATGAAAGGAAAATAGCTTTTTTAACAAGGCAATTGAGCTAAGTAACTTGATTTGATTTTGAGACCTTCAGATCACCTCAGAGATGTGAGAGAAACGAGAACAGAGAGGGATGAGCAAGCTGTGAAGCTTTGAAAAGAGGAAGACTATTAACTAGAAACAGACCAATTGTTGTGCTGATTAATCTGCATGAGTGGTTAAGTGGTGGAGAATTGTTAAAGTACGCACAGAAAAGAGCAACATTAAAAGGGGAAAAGGAAAGGAACTTATCTATGACTGCGGTTGATGATGTCTGAGAGCAATGTTAGGGGGACAAAGATCACAACTTCAGGACTGAGATTTTGATGGTGTGAACTGTCTCTGCTTACGTTTCTGTTTCTACGATTGGAGTTTGATAGAATCAGAGAAGATGGGAGTGAGTGGTGGAAGCTACAGATAATCTTGGTAAAACTGTTTTGAGAAGTGAAAGCTAGGGCTGTTATGATGTGAAAACAAGGACTTAATTTATACATTAGATATTGCTGAATTTTGAAGAAAAGACTATAAGAAGACAAAGAAAGCAAATCACTGACTGTGACTGTGACTGTGATCATGTCGCAGTGCTTTGAAAACAGCTTTGACGCCAGAAGGCAATCATTTTGTAGAGCCAAAAAAAATTGTCATAATTTTCTTTAGATTTAGATTGTTTTCCTTTAAGAATACTCTAATAATAATTAAACTCTTTTAAAAAACTTTTTTAGTGTAGTCAAATCAGGGAAGAGTAACCTTGACAAGCTGCAGACAAGGGAGGCTACTTTCATTCTTTTTTTCCCCCTTCCTTCCTTTTTGGGTATACTCTATGGATAGTACATTAACTATTAAGGCCATATAAAGTAGTAAATAGAAAAACAAGTGATGAGGTAATTGAGCTCAGGAGTGTGGTGAGTCAGAAGAGTCGCGGGTTTAGTTTATTTAATAGGCTAATTGTGCCACTGCCTGAAAATAATTTAATAGAATTGATAGTGAGCTCTATATAAGTACTGTTGCTACTGCACAGAATTTTTATTCCAATAGAATTTTACTGATCGATTATTGTTCATTAATTATAATCTGAAATTGCTGTTTATTCCTATATATTTCCTATATTCTTTATAATCTGAAATAATTTTTATTTACTTTCCTTTGACTCTTATCTATGTACTCTTCTAAAGAACCATTTTATACTTTATTTTCAGTAATCTAAAACTCTACCTATATTTATATTTACATTTAGCTTTTACCAGGAAGAAATGTGTACATACATACTTACACACACACACACACACACACACACACACACCCCTTTCTTTCCTGGTAAAAGCTAAGAAACCAAAAGTAACTACATATAATAATAGATATTCTCCTTTCTTGACTAGTAAGATAAGAAGCTATAATAGTTCGTATTTTTTAACACTGTTAATTGTAAAAGTATATTTGCGTCCATTCATTATTTTAATATTCACTTTTTTATTTTATTGTGGAAAAAACAAAACAAAAAATAACATAACAAACATAAAAATGAAGGGAAAGAAAAAAATGCTTAAATTTCTTTTTCTCTCCAAATTTCTTATGTTATAAATCATACTGGTTATATATTTTTAATTATATATCAATCTCATTCTCATTATACCAGTTATTATTAATTATATCCATAATTAACACTTTCAAAATATACTATTAGTAACTTGAGTCTTATTTTTATCCTTTTCAAAATATAATAGTCATAATTTCATTCTTATTTCTATCCTAAACCATAGCTATCATTACGTAATTACTCTTATTACCCCACATACCAATAAACTATATTTTTTTTTGCCTGTGCAATGCTAAGTTAAACCTATCACTATAATTAAGTGTACCCCATCCCCAGAGCCTATTATACCTCATATTATTACATCTTCCAAAATTGGAACTCTTCTTGTGGAGGTGTAACACTTTTTCCACAAATATCTTCCATAGTGTGATAACTGAAGCCCCTGTCGAAACTGATGATGACGAGCAGCAGCTGTTGGTCCCTGTGGCTCTGGCTTGAGATGAGTCCTGCAGCTCGAGAGCTCCCCCTGCTGCCATGGGCCAAGCAGACTTGAACGTTCCTCTGCCTGCTCCTTTAGGGCAACAGGGATTTGATTCTGAAGATGGTTTGGAGCCTGTGCCAATCAGCCCACAAACAAGGCGGAGACTCAAGAGAGCTGAGCAAAGGGAGGCTTCCTTGATTAAGTTCAAGAAGCAGTGACTAGCCACACCTGTGTCTTGGGCTATATAACTGCCTGCCTGGAAGCTTTTCTTTGCTTGTGGCAAACTCCTTTCAAGCCCTTCTCTTGCCTGTTCCTTGCTCTCAGCACCCGCTTCCTGCTACCTTGAATTGATCTCTTGACCCTTGGCTTTTGGAACTCTGACTACGGTTTTCGCTTGACGCTCTGGTAAATGAACTCCCTTGTGTAAAGTGCTTGCTTGTCTCCTCCTGGCTGGACAAAGCAAAGGCTCTCACATTCCCTTCTCTGGGCTGGCTCACCGCCCAGGTCTCTGACTTTGACACATATTGCATCAAAATCGCTCCCTTTTCTTACTCCTTTTTTAACCTTAATTCCACATGTTAACTTATTATTAATTGCAATTTGCCATACTTCTTTATACCAATCCTCTATTTGAATGTTCCATTTTCTTGATATAATTAACCTTGCTGTGGTTAGTAAATTTGTAATTAAATCTCTCATTGCCTGGGTGCAATTAACCTTGTCATATATAGATAACAATGCTATAATAGGGCATATTTCTAAATCAATTTCTGTTATTTCTTTAAACACCATTTGCCAAAAATTCTGTACACATCTACAACTCCACTACATATGAATATAAGTACCAATTTCTTGGCAGCCCCTAAAACACAACCTCAAATAGTTCTTATCTATGTGATTTAACCTTACTGGTGTTAGGTACCATCTCCAAGCCAATATATAATAATTCTCTTTTATCCATGTGGATAAATTTTTGGAATCAGCGTCACTTAAAAAATTTAAAAGAATTTGGGATTTTTTTTTCCAATCCTGAATATCTATTTTTGTGCTAATTCTTCCTCCCATATTTTTCTAAGATACTCCTCTTGATATTTATGTTTTGACAACATTTTATGTATCTCACTTGTGCTACCTTCAAATTTCATTCTGTTCCATACTTTCTCTTCGATTAATCATTTGTTCAAATTTAGAATATTCTCTAAAAATTTTATTGTTCCTATTCCTAGTCCACTGTTCTAATTGAATGCAATTGAGCCATGATATCTGTGTACCCTGCAATCTTTTATTTTATCTTTATTCCTCTTTATATTCATCCAACCTTTTAACTTATGTATTCTCTGCTCCTTTAATTCCTTCTCTAATTCATCTCTCAAATTCACCAGAAATTTTTTACCATCACTACTGGAGTTAATGGTGAAGTAGCAGGCATTAACTTTTCCTTATATTTCTTCCAAATTTCTAATATATTTTTCAAAAAGGGATTTTCTATTTTCTATTTTTTTAAATTTCCTTCTTAATAGGATCTCTCAAAAATATTCTTCAAGTTCTTCTCTAATTCTATTGCATCGATCTCTAACCAATCTAAACCCCATTTCCTGTTATTCCATCTATGATATATCTCAGTTGATTTGTATTGTAATACCATTTTAAATTTGGGAGACTCAGTCCTTCTTTTTTTTGGTATTTATACTAGTATGTCTTATTAATCCTCACTTTTTTATTCCCATTACAAAAATTATTCAGTAATAACTGCCAATTTTTCAGTTCTACTTCTGATATCTGTATTGGTAGCATCCTAAACAAAAAGTTAATCTTAGGTAATATTTTCGTTTTTACTAATGCAATTGTAGAATATTCTATCTGTTTTTTTCTCCTTTAGAAAATGTTGTTCTTCTGTCTTAGTATAATTAAGCAGTATTAACTCCAATTTAACTCAACCTATTTTTAGCCCTGTCACTTCCCCAAATCCCTTTAAATGTTCAATTATTCTATCCATTTTCTTTAATGGATCTTTGTCAACAGAGTGTCATCAGCGAACACTTTTCCTTTATTCTTTTCCTTAATCCTAATCCCCTCCAAATTTTCATTCTTTCTAATAACATTTGCCAGAATTTCAATAACCACTGCAAATAAGATTGGGGACAGAGGGCAACCTTGTCTTGTACCTCTAGATGTTTGAATTTGTTCTGTCAATCCATCATTCACCATTACTACCACTGCATTATGCAAATATAACTTATTTATCAGCCCTCTAAATTTTTCATCCAAATCCAACATCTTTAGTGTTATTTTTAATGCTGGCAATTCCACACAATCAAAGGCCTTGTATACATCCAATGCCATTATTCCCACTTTTTATTTACTCCTATCATAGAATCATAGAATCATAGAAATGTAGAGTTGGAAAAGACCACAAGGGCCATCCAGTCCAATCCCCTGCCATGCAGGAAAACCCTCAAAGCACTCCCGACAAGTGGCCATCCAGCCTCTCAATTATATTTATTTTATTCAATAGTTTACCAATTAAATTTGACATCTGTTTTCCTTGCACAAAACCACATTGATCTTTTTGAAGGTATTTATACATAAACTTATTCATTCTTCTTTCCATTACTGCTGTCAATATTTTAGCATCTTGATTTATTAATGACTAGGGTATTTACCCGGTGTTGTCCAGGATTTAATTTTCCTCTTAAGAGCTCACCAAGCTATCTTTTCCGGTGCCTGTAACGTCTCCCTATATTTCCCAGTGCAATCTGTATTCAGACTTGTTAACATACAGAGGTTGGGTTCCAGAGGGAATACACTGTCCTCCTCCTTGCTGCTAGGCCTTGTCTCCATAGCAACTGGCCTGTTCTCTGGCTGAGAATTCTAAAGGCCCTTCCCTAAACTGCAAACCCCAGGATTCCATAAAGTCTTCGCAGCCAGCCAATACTTGTTAGAAATAACTTAGGAATTACCTTACCTTACCTTAGGAATTAGATGCAGTTGAAATACGCAGATTTTAGATCCTGTGTCTCTAATTCCCCAAATTGCCTCATCCAGTATATGTAACTTTATCTCCATAGCAACCAGCCTGAGGCCCAAGAGCTCTTTGGCTGAGAATTCTAAAGGCCCCTCCCTAAACTGCCAACTGTCATGTCTATGGCACAGCAGGCAGCAATTCACAAGCAGCACAGCTCCTACTTATGAGTTGAGAGTCAAAGAATGTCCAAACAGAAAGGAAACCTAGAGCAAACAAATCCAAAGGAGCAAATCCAAACCATAGTCTAAACAGGCAGAGTTCCAAGACAACCAGAGCACAGAGTTTCAAAGCCCAAGAGACCAATTGCTGCCCCTGGGAGGAAAGGCCAGCTGGAACCCTCTTTTATTTATGGCTGCTGTTGCCACAGGTGTTCCCTCATTAGGGCTTGCTTACTACATAAACAGGCCAAGCGATGCAAGCCCTTCCTTTCTTGGCGTCTCTTCTGCAAGGTAAGTGTGTCAGCTATGTCTTCTCTATTTGTTCCCTTGGCTGAGGCCCTTGTTGTTGTGTGTTATCTTCCTCTGGACCAGCTTCTGGGGACACTTCAGCCTCTGGGGAAGTGTCTGCCTTGGAGTCAGAATCCTCCTCCTCACTGCCACAGTCTCCAAGGCAGGGCATGACACCAACCCCAGGATTCTATAGAACAGTGGTTCTCAACCTGTGGGTCCCCAGATGTTTGTGGACTTCAGCTCCCAGAAGCCCCAGCCACTATGGTCAATGCTCAGGGCTTCTGGGAGCTGAAGCCCAAAAACATCTGGGGACCCACAGGTTGAGAACCACTGTTCTATAGAATCTTCACAGTCAGCCGATCATCTCATCTCACTCAACCAATCATATGAGGTCTTTGCCTGCCTGCCTAACACAGACAAATAAACAAACTCATAAACAGATGAACTTTGGCTTTTATATAGTAGATATAAGCCTGTAGGATCCTGGATCTGTCAAATGTTTATTTGGTTTCAGAATCAATACTATCAAAGACTGTTCCCACAATGGTGCGATCCTGTCTCCATTTGTTATTTTATTATGTAATACTTTTAATTTAGGTATTAAATTCTTTTAAAATGTTTTATAATATTCTGGCCCCAACCCATCAATTCCCGGTGATTTCTTCCTTTTAATTTAGCTATAACTTCCTCTATTTCTTTTTCTGAAATTGGTTGTTCCATTAATTCCTTATCCTCCTCCTTCATTTTTATTTTCCAATATATTCCTCAATATTTTCCACTGGCCTGTTCCCTGCTAGGTAAAATTCTTGATAAAATTTTTCAAATATCTTTCGTCATCCTGTATATCTTACCTGTTTTATCTTTGATTACGCCAATCGTATTCCTCGCCTTTTTTGACTGTGGAAATCTGGCCAGCATTTTCAAATTTCTATTACTATATTCAAAAATATCTCTCCTCAGATATATCAGATTCCTCTGGATGTCATCAATTTCTATTTTCTCCAATTCATTTCTTTTTTGCCTGTAATTCTATATAATTTGTTTACTCTTATCTGTTATATATTTATTCTCTAATTTTTTTATTTCCACTTGTAACTTTAATTTATTTTATTTCCATTTGTAACTTTAATTTTTTCATCTTTTTAAATTACATGATTCATTAATACAAATCCCTCTTGCAACTTGTTACCCTGATTTCTGGGGGTCCCTTGAGAGATGCCTAAATGCTCTCCAAATTATACAAGTTGGGGAAATTAGTCAAAGAGCACAAGTAAGCAATGAGAGAGGCAGGATAACGTACGAGATCTTGAACCCAATGTCTGCGAGGTCAGGCCAAGTCAAGGAGCAAACAAAAGTGAAGTAATAATTGGTGTTTTATTAAAATACAATCAAATAAGTGTATGCAGCACACTTGCACAGATAACTATAGAAATAGAGATTGGAGTGGGATAGAGAGATTTTAAGAGGAGGTTTGGTTTGGGAAATACTGCACCTGTCCTGAAGCCCGGATAGTCTGAAGATAGAGTTCATGGATACGGAGGTTCTCAGTACGTGGGACTGAGGGTAAGGCTCGCCAAGCAAGGCAGCAGCAAGGTGGTCCAGCAATTTGAGCAATCCAAAGAAGTGCTCCAAGTCAGGAGTTCTTATAGGGGAAATTGCAGCCACAGGCTAGTCCGTTCTTGGGGAAAACAATGAGTTTTGGGCTAGAGACAAAGCCTCCGAAAGGTCAGAATTTAGCATGATTAAGTTAGGTCTGAATTGTCAATAGGGTAGCTAGTATGTAAATACAGAGTGCTTGACACTTGAGTATTCGGCTTGTCAAGCTGCCTGCTCAAAGTAGGGAGTTCTTTGTAAGTGGCGTGCATACATAATGAGGGTACTTGCCGTGAGGTCTCCTGAAGCGGTAGTTTGGCTATTTCTGGCCAACCTGTATTTGTTTTGAATATTCCAGCGATTAGCCACCGAGCCTATTTGCGTGCTTGTCCGGGGGCCTCGCAAGCATGTGGGAAGGAATGGGTAAGGAAGGCCAAATTATTGATATCAAAATGATATCTGGTGCTCCCCAAGTCTGGCTAGAAACTGCGGTAACAAATTGCTTTCATAGTATCCCATAACACCACTTGAGAAACCTCTCTGTTATAAATATCTCATATATCTGGCCATTCTCTCTCAATCTTACTCATTATATCTTTATAATTAAGTATCCTGGTGTCTAACCTCTATCTTTTAGCTTCTCTATAATCCTTCCAAAATGCAATATCCATATTTACCAAAGCATGGTGCATAACTCTTATCATTCCTATTTCTGTATTTAATGCCGTTGGAACCATATTCTTTGATACAAAAATAAAATCTATTCTAGAATAATTTTTATGAATCAGTGAATAATAGGTATATTTCTTTTCTTCCCCCTTTACCTAGCTCCAGATACCTTTTAACTCATTTCTATTAATTACTTTATTCAAAGCCGTCACATTACTAACTCTCTCCCTTGTTGTCAGGTCTGATTTATCTTTCCACTTATCCATAACCATATTTAAATCTCCTGCATGATTGTAAAATCTCCCTGTATATCTTCCAACTCCTTAGACATTGTTTCATACAATTCTTTCTGTTTCTTGTTTGCCGCATTTAAATATATTTTAATATTCACATAACTCTGGGTACATAATATTTACACAAGACAAGTAGGTAAGATTCTAAAGTAAATATCTGATAATAAGAGTATTATATGTAGCTTTTATAGCATAATAATTGTTGATTGGTCACTAAAATACCATAAAATACCAAAGTAACCATTTATTTTAGGAACAGATATTGAGGCATTGATACAGATACTGACACATATATTTGATTCTCTTCTTTGTTGAATCTGGTAAGTGAAGATATTTATGTATTAGTCATGCAGGAAATCATGAAGAGAATGAAAAGATTGAAGAAAAGAATATGGCACCAAAACCCAGAAGAATGACAATACTTTGTCAAAGAAGCCACTCTTTGGAATTTCAAAAAGAAGCTGCACAGAGGTGGTGGAAGAGATTAAGAAACTGGGTATGTAAATAAGATTAGAAATGAGAGATTTAATGAGAAAAATAGGAATGGAGATACATACTGCTCTTTGTGAAGAACTGAAAGACATCCAAGAAAAGGTAGAAATAATTACCAAAAACATGTTAGGGATTAATGAAAAACTGAAGAATTGCAAGTTAAAATACAAAAGACAGAGGAACAAATTAATCAAATGAAAGATATAGTTAAAGAGGAAATGTCTAGGACCAGAATGGATATGGAATTAAGACTTAGAGGAAAATGCTTGACAATCTGGGGATTGAGAGAACACCAAGGGAAAATTTAGTTGAAACAATTGTTCCTATTTTGGCTGAATTTATAGGTTGGGAGACAGGTCAGCTTAATCTGAAAGTGGACAAATTGTACAGGATTAATTCAGTTGTTGCAACAAATAAGCACCATCCAAGAAACACAGCCATTTACTTCATTCGAAAAAGGGTTAGAGATCTAATCCTTCAACAGAGCCACAAAAATAAACTAATTGTGAATTGCAAATCCTTAAAAATATTCCACCACAGATATTGAGAAAAAGAAGAGAATATCTTGAATTGGCACATTATTTGAGACAAAAACCAATAAGACATAAATGGGGGGAAAGAAGATTTCTTTTTTACAATGCAACACAGAAGATTTTTGATAAATGCAATACAGAAGGCCAAAGAGGTTTTGAATAGATATTGGGATTCCCAAGATCTAATCAATCCTGATATGGAATTTCCAGAAATGAGAGAGAAATCAGATAGAGAACTCTCTAAGAAAACCAAACCCAAACGGGACTTCCGGCCGCATGGCGGACGTGAGAGGGAGTCCGGAGTAGTGCTGCGCAACTCCGAACCCCCACCTGAATGTACCCAGCTGGATTGAGCCCATCTAACCCCAGCTAGGGGGATGTGGAAGAGGTCTGCAGGGGATCCGAGCCTTCTCCGAAAGGACTAAGAGCAGGGGTGCGCAGGATTGAAAGACCGCGATGGGACCTCCAGAATCGCCGTGATAGCGGCACAAGCACTGCTGCCAACTTTTAAACTAAGCTTACAGTAAATGATCATTAGAAAGCCCGATTTGGATTACAAACACATAAGATCGCAAGAGGAACGTACCTGCTTCAAAGACAGCAAGCAGCTTGAAAGACCCTGAGGACTGTAAAAGGGAGAATAATGGCAGATTTCTTAAAGGGACAGTTCAATTGGCAAGTGTACTGACTTCAATTTCCCTTTCTTTGGAGGGTAACATTACAGATTAAATTGAGATTCTGCATTGGACATTGGAGGCTGGCGCAAGACTTTGTTTTTGATAAAAGTTGAAGAGTATATCTCTCTTTTTTTCTTTTTTAAGAGACTAATGTGTGGAGGTTGCAAACTTTTAAATCTGTGTATGGAGATGCCAAATATGGAGTGACTTTGTTTTACTTGGATTGCATATTACATTTTACTTGGATTTATCATTGGCTGATTTTGGGGTTTTAAGAGGAGAATCTACGTTTTGTATTTTTGCTGCAGCTGTGACTGGACATGATTGGTTAAAACTGGCACCGGGAGCTGATTTAAAACTGACATTGCTGATGAACTTAAGACTTTTAAGGACTGAGGGATTTTCTTTTTTCTCTTTTTTTATTGTGTATTGATTCTTCTTTTTTCAATTGCCTGTTGGAATACTTGAATGGAAAAATTAAATAAAAAGACTGTGGAATATGACTTGGAATATGAATGACTTCTATGGCTTGTACTGAACTGATAGAACTTTTAACTGGATATTTTACTATTGGGTCTCTGCCCTATAAGTTTTTTCTATTTTTATATGGATTTTAATGGATTTGGGATTTTGGACATTGATGAGTTTGAAAACAGACAACGGAGGGGACATTTGGTGGTAGATTCAGACTGAAGTTGATTTCCCATGCTTGTTTTGTCTCCGAAGACCGGACAGAGAACAGCAGACTCTCCTCCGACGCAGAAAGCGGTTTGAATTTGCACCTGGCATTTGAGGCTTTGAGTATTGTGTGATTAGAAAAGGCTTTTAAGACCTGGAAAATACATTTGGAAGGGGGAGTGGGATTTGGTATTGCATATAAATTTATTTTATTAACATTACGTAAAACTGATCATATTTGGATATTTTGGATTTAAGATTGCTTATAACTAAAATTTAATGTCTGTTTAAGTGTATTTTCAGTAGGTGCCAGGTCAATAAGCTTTGTGAAATTGTAGATACAGGTAAAGGAGAAGGAAGCTTTGCAAGGGGTGAAAAGCTATTTTTTAAAGGTCAATGGATCAAAGAACAAGGAAAGCCACAGCAGCAGCAGTGTTAGCTGTAACTACGACCACCCAATCAGTAAGAAGAACATCTGTGGACACATCCCAGAAACCCCAAGACATAATGCAACAGATGATGGAGGAATTAAAGAACATTAGAGGAGACTTAAAAAAGATAGAGACAGATATCAGGCAGGATCTAAAGGAAACAAGGAAAGAAATGAGAACAGATATGAAACATGAGATTAAAAAGCTTGGGAAGACGCTGGAAACTTTGACTAAGGATGTCTCCAAGGTAAAGACAGAGACCAAAGAAATAAAGGAGCAAGTAAAACAAGTACAAACTGAAATGATGGAGGTGAAGGGGAAACAACAAGAAGAAGAACTTCAAACATTGCAACAGGAATTGAGATACCGCAAAAGTTGCGCTTTCGAGGCGTCCCTGACTCAAATATGGAAGACGTATATGGAAAAATGATCCTGGCCTTGGCAGAATTTTTAGACATAGATGAAGATAAAATGGAGATGTGTGTTGATAGAATGTTCAGAGTTGCCTCTAGAATGGCAAGAGAAAGAAAACTTCCAAGAAATATAATAATAACGTTCAGCCGGACAGTTACTAGAGATAAAATCTTACAACGTAGCTACGAAGGAACATTAAAGGTGGAAGATAAAGATGTAAAAATTTTTAAAGACATACCATTTCAAATCCTTAAGAAGAGACAGGATTACAAACCTTTGGCCAATTTATTGATGAAATATGAGATAAATTATAGATGGGAGAAGATCGAGGGAATTTCTTTTAATTATAAACAGCAACGATACAGAATTAAGTCGGTTTTTAAGGCCAAAGAAATGATGGAAAGACTGAAGAAGGACCTTCAGAAGATACCAGAACCAGATAAAGATACTGAACAACAAACTTTGGAAAAAGAAAAAGAGGGAAGAGAGATACAGAGGCAAAAAGAAGAAGTTGAAGACTCAACTAGACAAGCATCGGATTCAGAGCAAGAAATGGAAGAGGAAGGAGAGCTTGCAGGAGAGACGTTACAGTAAAAACATGATTGGACTGCATAGATTTAATTAATAAAATAGAAAAAATGGGGCTTAAAATATACACCTGGAACATTAAAGGATTTAACTCGGAATATAAAAGAAGACAAATTTTCCATCATCTGGAAAAGCAAAAATTGGATGTAATTTGTTTACAAGAAGTCTGAATAAGAACCCAAGATTTGAAATATGTACGGAATCCTAAATTAGGCAGTTGCTTTGCGGCTACAATTGATCAGAAGAAGAGAGGCGTATTGATACATGTGAATTCAAGATATGGTGCGCAATTAAAATTTCAAGACAAAAATGGACGTTATCTTGCAGTAGAAACTGATACAAAACAAGACATTAATAGTAGGAATATACATAACTAATGGAGCCAAAGGAGAATTTTTTCCTAAGATAAATGCTGAAATACAAAGATATGTACAAGATACAGGTAATTCAAGTGTGGTAGTTCTTGGAGATTTTAATGGAGTAGTGAATCCTACAGTGGATAGAACAACGCAAAAACTGATACTGTGAAACAATGGAAAATTACCCAAAAGTTTTTTTCCAGATGATGGATGATTTAGAGTTATATGACATTTGGAGATATAAAAATGGACAATTAGATGGATATACTTTTTTTTCAGACAGACACAAATCTATGTCTAGAATTGATATGATTTTGGCATCTAAAGAGCTGATTTTGAAGACACATGAAATAGACAGTCCTCCAAATTTGTGTTCAGATCATTTCCCGTTACAAGTGACCTTTAAGGTCATGAGCAGAGAGAGGACATGGAGGATTAATGAAGAGATCTTAAACAAGGAAAAGTACATTCAAAAAGCAAAAACGGAGTTAATTAACTATTTCAGTGAAAACATGACAGTTGAATTGCCAATGAAGACAATATGGGATGCAAGTAAAGCAGTGATGTGTGGGAATTCTATTAGATGGTCTGCTGAAATCAATAAGGAAAGGAAGCGTATAGAAAAAGGATCCTGGGGAACATGAAAGAATTGGAGAAACAGATGAGGAAAAATCCAACAGATAATTCTACAAGACAAAAGATTAAGGTGTATCAAGCAGAACTGAATCAATTAAATTTGGGAGAAATAGAACAACAGATGCGTAGACTAAAACACACCTCTTTTGAACAGGCTAACAAACCTACTAAACTTTTGTCCAATTTATTGTGAAAAAGAAGACCAAGAAATATAATAACAGAGATTACAATGAGGAAAGGAAAGACAAAAAAGCAAGAGAAGATAAAACAAGCATTCTATTCTTATTATACAAAGTTATTAAGTAATATCTCCTCAACAAAAAATCAAAGAGAATTGGAAGAATATTTGGAGAGGAAGAACAAAATCAGATTCTCAGAAGAACAGAGAGAGACACTAAACAAATCAGTATCGATGATGGAGATAGTAGAAGCTATCAGGAACACAAAGAATGATAAATCCCCAGGACCCGATGGCTTTTCAGCAAAGTACTACAAAATTTTGGAACATGAACTTTCAACTCCACTCCAAACAACAATAAATGAGATTAAGAAGGATGGAGTACCAGAAACATGGAAAGAAGCTAATGTAGTCTTGATTCCAAAAGAAGAAAAATGCAATGGACATTAAGAACTACAGACCTATCTCTCTATTAAATACGGACTATAAGATTTTTACCGCTATTTTGGCAGAGAGACTAAAAAAAGTACTTCAAGAACATATTCATGAAGATCAGAATGGCTTTTTACCTAAGAGAATGATGCGTGACAATATCAGGACAGTTTTAAATATAATTGAATATTACGGAAAACACAATGAAAGAAAGCTAGCTATGGTATTTGTTGACACTGAAAAGGCATTCGATATGGTCAATTGGTCATTCTTGAAGACAACTATTAAGTAAACACAAACGGGAGAAAAATTCATTTCATGGATTGAAGCAATATACTCTCAACAAACGGCAAGATTAATTATAAATGGAGAACGTACTAAACCAATTGAAGTGTTGAGAGGAATAAGGCAGGGGTGTCCTCTATCACCTTTGTTATTTATTTTGACATTAGAAATACTCAATTATAATATAAGAGAAGATGTGGCAATAAGAGGAGTCCAGATAAAGAAATTTCAATATAAACTTAAAGCCTTTGCAGATGATTTGGTACTCTTTTTGGATGATCCCCTCAAGAGTGCTCAAAGATTGATGGAAACTATTCAAGAGTATGGAGATTACTCCGGTTTCAAGATCAATAAGGAAAAAACAGTGTATATAACAAACAACATGAGGGAGAAAGAAGAGGTTGAATTCAAACAAGTTACAGGATTTAATAAAGGACAGAAAGCTAAATATGTGGGAGTTTGGATTACAAAAAGAAATAATGAATTGTACCATAACAACTATGATAAAAAATGGAAGGAGATAACTCAAGATTTGGAAAAATGGACTCAACTTAAAATATCTTTGCTGGGATGGATATCAGTGATAAAAATGAATGTGCTTCCAAAAATGAATTATCTTTTTCAAAATGTGCCTATCATTACAAATATCAAACCCTTTGTTCAATGGAAGAGATTCATAACTAAATTTATATGGCAAGGGAAGAAACCAAGAATTAAATGGAGAATTATGACGGACCTAATGGTAAGAGGTGGTTTAGGCCTGCCAGACTTACAGGTATATTACAAGGCAGCGGCATTCACTTGGATAAAAGACTGGATAAATCTTCAAAATATGAGAATGCTGGCGTTAGAGGGAGCAGACTTAAGAATGGGATGGCATGCCTATATGTTTTATGGAAAAGCAGCAATAGATAAAGATTTTACGCACCATTTTGTAAGGAAATCGTTATTTAAAAAATGGACTGATTATAAGAAGAAGAACATAAGGCAGTTACCCAATTTGGTCTCCCTGCAAGAAGCTTTTTTTGGGAGATGGACAGACACAGGCAAATGGTTACAATATGAAGACCTATTAGAAACGACAGAAGACTGTGGTGTGAAGATGAAATCAAAAGAGAAATTGGAAACTGAAGGAAT
This sequence comes from Iguana delicatissima, assembly GCA_948472985.1. Classification (NCBI taxonomy): domain Eukaryota; kingdom Metazoa; phylum Chordata; class Lepidosauria; order Squamata; family Iguanidae; genus Iguana; species Iguana delicatissima. The sequence goes on from CAOKZL010002268.1 coordinate 74,209, forward strand.
AAAATTAAGCTGGTTTCTTTATAGACGGTTAAAGGAAAGATTTCAAATGGATGTACAAACTTATGGAATACAACAAAAGGAGCAAATCAATCTACTGCAATTGTTAAGAGAAAATCCACCACATTTATTAGCATATTTGTATTAAGAAATATTACACCAAGAATGTGAGGAGGAGACAGTTAAAGCAGTAATGATACAATGGGCACAAAATGTTGCTAGAATGGTGGGAACAGAGTTCGCAACGAACACAGAAATGTACTGCTGCTCAAAATTTAAAAGAAAATTATTATAAACTATTTCATAGATGGTACATGACGCCAGAAAAATTAGACCATTTACAAGACGGGTACAGGTCAATGTTGGAAATGTCAAGAGAATTCTGGTACACTATTTCATATGTGGTGGTCATGTCCCAAAGCACAAAAATACTGGAAAGAAATACACAAGAAAATAAGTTCAATTTTGAAGATTCAATTTGGGATGATACCTGAATTTTACTTGTTAAACATGACATATATATTAGATGGAACGTCAGTGAAGAAATATTGGAGAATAATATTGTATATGGTGACGACAGCCCGCATTGAGTACACACGACTTTGGAAAAATGAAACTACACCTACTACTGAACAGTGGTGGACAACTTTTATGGAAAATAGAAATGCAGACATTCTTACACAAAGACTAAAAGGGAAATCAGATAAAGACATTAATGAAGAGTGGAAGATTGTTACAGATTTGGGTTGGGTGTAGACAGAAGGTGACATAATTCATGATATCAACTACTATACAGGGTAATAATCATTGAAATATCATGTAACAAGTAAAGTAGAGAAATATAGCAGGAACTAACGAATTATTGATGATTAACATTTTATTGCGATACCTGGTATAATAGACAGAGGAAATATTAATAATTGTAATCCAGAAAGGAAGGGAAGAAGAAATAATATTGCATGTAAACATTGCAGAAATAATTGCTTGTTTTATTTGCTGAAACTTTAATAAAATTATGAAAAAAGAAAAGAGAACCAAACCCAAACAAGAGCAATTAGAAAGCAAATCTCAATTTAGACTTCATCAGCAGAAAGAAGAAGGTGAAATTGAAGAAACTGAAGAATCTGATGAAGAATATGCAGGCTGAAGTAAGGAGAAAGCACTAGATAAAAAAAGACAGCGTGGAAATTTTAAATAACAGTGATAATAGTGAATTGAAAGATAAGATTGTATAAGAAACAAGGTCAGAAGAGGATTAGGAAATCTCAGTTGTAAGGTGAGTCACAAATTATTTTGTTGGAATGTAAATGTTTTGAATTTCCTGATTAACAGGAAGAAACTATTTCATTATCTAGCAAAACAGAAATTGGATATTATAGGTATTCAAAAAATCAACATGGTAGATAAAAACTATGTGTATTTAACAAATAATAAATTGGGTAGCCTGTATGCATCATTTAATAAAAAAAGAAAAAAGGAATGGCTATCTATATTAATAAGAAATAACAAGGTAAGGAAATATTCATAGGCCCTTTCCGCACCGGGCTATTAAAATGGTGCAGAGTGACCTCTGACAGAGGTCTTCTGCACCATAGAGTGCACTGGGGCGGACTACTTTTTGCAGTTCTGCACCTCAGTCCGCTCCGGAGCGACCGGAACTGGTCGCACAGCGTGTTTTTTAAAAACCTCTTTTTAGAGGTTTTTAAAAAGCACGGAGTGCGCGACTCCGTGTTGCTCCATCGCCGCACACTGGTGCAGGTTTGCAGGCGCGCACTAGTGCGCACCTGCAGATCTGCAGGGGGCAGGCTTTAGGCTGGCGAGCTTTTCTAGTTGGTGGAGAGCCTCCACCAACTGGAAGCCGCCATTTTGGACGCCGGAGCAGTACGGAGCGACGAGCTCGCACTGCTTCTCATCCCAACAGACTCGCCTGGTGCTGAAGAAGTCCGGTGAGTCCTGTTTTTGCGCGCTTCCTTTCCCACATGTGGAAAGGGCCATAGAATCATAGAGTTGGAAGAGACCACATGGGCCATCCAGTCAACCCCCTGCCATGAGGGAACCCATATCAAAGCACTCGTGACAGATGGCCATCCAGCCTCTGCTTAAAAACCTCCAAAGAAGGAGACTTCATCACACTCCAAGGCAGCATATTCCATTGCCGAACAGCTCTGGCCATCAAGAGTTCCTTCCTGAGGTTTAAGTGGAATCTCTTTTCCTGTTGTTTGAATCCATCCAAACATCCATCAACATGTTTTTTTGGAGGAAGTATACTATAGTAGTAACACAAACCATTTTAACAAGGACTCGAAGTCAGAAGTCCAACAACTCCTTTGTTGTCATTGGTTGTAGTTTATTTTAGTTAGTTGATTGTAGTTTGTGTGGTAGGAAAGTTTAATTTTATAGTTAGGTTTGTCTTCCTTTTATGTTGTTTTATATCATTTCAGTATTGTGTTAATAAAAATATTTTTTAAAGAAAAAAGCTATAAGATTATTTTGGCAGGAATTGTTCTTGACAAACCCATGTTGGCTCCTACTGATTACTTCATTGGCATCAAGATACTTACAGACTCCTGTATAATCCACTCTATTATTTTCCTGCCCTTGACAGCAGGCCCACTGCCCTGTAGTTTCTTGGATCTTCTCTTTCGACTTTTTTGAACAGAGGGTCAATGCTGTTTCATCTCTGAGTCCTGTGGCACCTTACCTGTTGTATAAATTTCTAAAAAATGATGGTAAGTGGTTCAGAGAGGATGTTGGCAAGTTACTTCAATACTCACCAACTCATCTAGCCCTGCAGGTTGAACTCACTCAGATTAACTAGTTGATTCCTGACTAATTCCATATCAATCTTGATTTGCAGTCCGGATTCCTTGCTGATGCATGGAAACACAAAGTTCTCTTTTTGGGAAAAATACTGAAGCAAAATATTATGGAGCAGCTCTACAATCTTGTTGTGATATGTTAGCATTTTACCTTTCTTGCTGAGTAGCACTCCCACCAATTTATTGGTCATTCTCTTTCTCTTAACATTTTCTTGTTTGCTGATTCTTTAGCCAGTTTCAACTCATTTTGAGTATTAGTTTTTCTTATACTATTCTTGCAAGCTTGGTCTACAAATGTGTACTCTTTCTTGGTGATTCTCCTTCCTTCCGTTCTTTATACATGCTCTTTTATCTTCTCACTTTTTCCTTAAGTTTACTGTGCAGTTACATTGGGATTTCAGGTGCTTCCCATTATTTTTATCCCATGGAATGTGATTGTGCTTTTTGGAACGTCTTCTTTCTGCTTCCCAACCTTGCTACGTGTCTTCCTCTTTTAGTACCCCTAATCATAGGATTCTGCCCAGTATTTCCCTGAGCTTAATAAAATCAGCTTTCCTAAAATGTAGGGTCTGTGTTGAACCAGAAGAACTCTTGACTGAAGCCAGGGACATTGTCAAGGAGGAATGAAAAAAACCCACTATCTGTAGCCAAAAAGAATGGGGAGCCCTCAATGAATGACAGATTAAACTCTTAAGAATTAACAACAGATGAGAAACAAAAATAAAAGATGGCAGAAATAGAACCAGAACCCTGAATGCAGCTGTTCAATGACTTATGAACGGGAACAAAGAGAACTATTATAATAAACAATGCAGAGAAATAGAAGATGTCAACAAAAAAGGAAAAACAAGGAACCTTTCCTACAAGATCTGAGAAATCTAAAGGATTTTTTAAAAAACTTTTTCTTTTTATGAAAAACATTCATAGTATGATTATAAGAACACACAGAAATAGAAGATATATTCTACAGTTGGAATATGTGTAAATCAATACTAAAAGCTAACCCAGTACTATTTGTTATACAAATCTGTCCATCTACTATAAGAAAGAAAATCATATGTTCACTTTGGATTGGTAATAAAAAAAACATTTGTAATAAACTGTTTTGTCTTCTTCCTTTTGCCATCTATCTGGAACGATATTTAAGTGCTTTTAGCATGTATGTTTGAAACTCCCTACTTCTTCATCTTATTCAATAGTTTGAGCACACATTTTCCCTTGTGGTTCTTTACATAACATATCTTAGTTATTTAACAACTTTTTTCCCCTCCCAACTGTGAAAAAAGCTAATATCAATTCAATTCAATTCAATTCAATTCAATTCACCTTTTAGTTCTCTTTTAGTTCTCCATACATAATACATAATACATAATACATATATCCTTCTTCTAGATTTAATATCTCTCTATAAACAGTTAAAATATATATTTACAATGTTCTTTCTGTCTTAAATCTTAACACCCCATCTCTTATTTACATATATTATCACAGGTTCTCAATCTTTTTCTAATTGGTTAATTTGTTTTCCTTTTATATAATGGGTAAGTAAGTTGTATTCTTTCAGTTCTATTATTTTTGATAACCATTTTCTATGTCTGGCGTATTTGTTTTTTCCAAACTTTTGCAAAATTTATTCTCGCTCCCATGACCAAATATAACAATATTCGATTGTTTTTCTTCATAAAGGTTTTTTCAAACATGAAAGTCATATTAAGTAAAAAGAATTCTGGACGCATAGGAAATGTAACCTGAAATATTTCTTTTATGACCTCGTATACTTTTGTCCAGAATTTCTTTGTTACTAGGCAAGTCCACCAAAGATGATAATATGAGCCTACTTTTTCCTGGCATTTCCAACATGTATTGTTTCCTGTATGGTAAATTTTGTCTATTTTTTCTGGAGGCAGATGATATCTATACATCCTTTTTATATAGTTTTCTTTCAGATCTTGAGAGCTAGTAAATTGATTTGTATTTTTCCAATGCTCAACTGGTATTTCATGTTGTAGATTTTTTGAAATCTAAAGGAAATTTTAAACTAAGAGTGGGAATGCTCTATGACCAACAGGGAACCACATTACTTGACCAAACAGAAGTAAAACACAATGGAATCAATACACAGAAGACCTATGTAAAGGAGATAAAAGGTTGACAGATTAATTCAAGGAAGAATCATTTGAAGATGAATGAATAATTTTAAAAAGTGAAGTAAAAACAGAACTCAGAATACCTGGGAGAAACAGATCACTATGAATAGATGGCGTACCATTACAGCTCCTTCAGTCTACAGAGACAGAATCTACTCTAATTCTAACTAAAATCTGTCAACATATATGGGAATCATAGAAATGTAGAGTTGGAAGAGACCACACGGGCCATCCAGTCCAACCCCCTGCCATGCAGGAACACCCTCAAAGCACTCCCGACAGATGGCCATCTAGCCTCTGCTTAAAAACCTCCAAGGAAGGAGACTCCACTACACTCCGAGGCAGCATATTCCACTACCGGACAGCCCTGACCGTCAGGAAGTTCTTCCTGAGGTTCAGGTGGAATCCCCTTTCCTGCAGCTTGAATCCATTGCTCCTTGTCCTGGTCTCTGGAGCAGCAGAAAACAAGCCCTCTCCTTCCTCTACATGGCATCCCTTCAAATATTTAAACATGGCTAGCATGTCCCCTCTTAACCTCCTCTTCTGCAGACTAAACATACCCAGCTCTCTAAGTCTATCCTCATAGGGCATGTCTTCCAGGCCTCTCACCATTTTGGTCGCCCTCCTCTGGACTTGCTCCAGCTTGACCATGCCCTTCTTGAATTGATGTGCCCAGAACTGGATACAGTATTCAAGATGAGGTCTAACCAAAGCCGAGTAGAGTGGTACCAGTACCTCCCTCGATCTAGACACCATACTCCTATTAATGCAGCTGAGAATTGCATTGGCTTTCTTGGCTACCGCATCACACTGCTGACTCATGTTCAGCTTGTGATCTATTAAGACTCCTAGATCCCTTTCGCACGTGTCTCCCACCCTATATTTCTGTATTCCATTTTTTCTACCTAAGTGTAGGACCTTACACTTCTCTCTGTTGAATTTCATTTTGTTAGCCTTGGCCCAGCTCTCCAATCTATCCAGGTCATTTTGAATTTTGATCCTGTCCTCTGGCGTATTAGCAACCCTTCCCAATTTGGTGTCATCTGCAAATTTGATGAGCATGCCCTCTATTCCTTCATCCAAGTCGTTGATAAAAATATTGAACAGCACTGGGCCCAGGACAGAACCCTGTGGCACCCCGCTAGTCACTTCTCTCCAGCATGAAAAGCAGCCATTTGTGATCACTCTTTGTGTTCGGTCAGTCAACCAATTACAAATCCAACTAACAGTAGCCCTGTCCAGCCCACATTTTACCAGCTTCATTGCGAGAATGTCATGGGGAACTTTGTCAAAGGCCTTACTGAAATCGAGATATGCTACATCCACAGCATTCCCTTCATCTATCAAACTAGTAACTCTATCATAAAAAGAGATAAGATTAGTCTGGCATGCCTTATTTTTGAGAAATCCGTGTTGACTTCTTGTGATTACCGCCTTGCTTTCTAAGTGATTAGAAACTGACTGCTTAATGATCTGCTCCAGGATCTTTCCGGGTACTGATGTCAGGCTGATTGGGCGATAATTATTTGGGTCCTCTTTTTTTCCCTTCTTGAAGATGGGGACAACATTTTCTCTCTTCCAGTCTGCTGGAACTTCTCCTGTCCTCCAAGATTTCTCAAAGATTATAGGAAGCGGTTCCGAAATGACCTCTGCCAGCTCTTTTAATATCCTAGGATGCAATTCATCTGGCCCTGGAGACTTGAATTCATCCAATGTGGCCAGGTATTCCTGTACCAACTCTCTACCTATTATGTGCCTCATTTCCCCTGCTTGCTCACCTGCTCCCCAACCGCCAGGGTGAGTGCTTGTATCCTTCTTGGGGAAAAACTGAGGCAAAGAAGGTGTTAAGTAGTTCTGCCTTTTCTCTTCCCCCTGTGAGTAATTCACCATTTTCTCTGCACAGTGACCCTATCATCTCCTTCTTTTTCCTTTTGCTGTGGACATATTTTAAAAAAGCCCTTTTTATTGTTTTTAATGTCTCTGGCCAGCCTAAGTTTGTTCTGTGCTTTAGCCTTTCTGACCTCCTCCCTACATCTCCTGACTACTTGCTTAAATTCTTCTTTGGTGGTTTCCCCCTTCTTCCATTTCCTATACATGTTTCTCTTAACACTGAGCTCAGCCGAGAGTTCTTTAGTCAACCATTCTAGTTTCTTCAGATGCCTTCCATTTTTCCTCCTTATTGGCACAGTTTTAGACTGTGCCTTCAATATCTCCCCTTTAAGGAACTCTCATGCCTCCTGAACTCCTTTTCCTTTCACTATTCTTGACCACGGAATTCCAGCCAGCAGCTTCCTAAGTTTACAGAAATCCACTTTTTTAAAATCTAAGATGAGTGTCTGGCTACTCTTATCTTCTCCTTCCCACTGAATGCCAAATTCCAATAAGGCATGGTCACTCCCCCCTAAAGATCCAACCACTTCTACCTCATTAACAAGGTCATCCCTGTTGGTCAGGATCAGATCTAGAATATTTGATCCCCTTGTGACCTCTTCTATCTTCTGGACCATGAAGTTGTCTGCAAGACAAGCAAGAAACTTGCTGGACCTTGCTGTCTTGGCAGAGTTTGACTGCCAACATATATCTGGGTAATTGAAATCTCCTATTATTACTGTATCTCTCCTCCTTGAATGTGCAGTCATTTGGTTGAGGAAGGCTTCATCAAAGTCCTCGGCCTGGGTTGGAGGTCTGTAGTACACCCCCACCAGAATATCCCTATTGTTTCTCGCTCCCTTAATTCTTACCCAAATGCTCTCAACCTGGCTTTCTGGGTTTAAATCACAGATCTCTTCACAGGTGAAAACATCCTTGACATACAAGGCTACTCCTCCTTCTTTCTTGTTTGGTCTATTTTTACAAAATAGGCTATACCCCTCTATTCCTCTATTCCAGTCATGAGACTCATCCCACCAGGTCTCAGTGATGCCTATCAAATCGTATTTATTTTGTTGTACTAGGAGTTAAAGTTCATCCTGCTTGTTTCCTATACTCCGTGTATTAGTGTAGAGACACTTAAGTCCCCGGGCCCTTCCTGCAAGTCCTGTACCATTGTTTCTACTTCTCCCGCCATTGGCCACCTGTACTACTTGTCCAGTATCATTTGGGCCTTTCCTCCCTGCGCTTGCCGAGTCCTTGCCCTGAATAATATTGTCTCCCTACCCAGTGGAACTTAGTTTAAAGACCTCTTAATCCTCCTCGCAAGACTGTTTGCAAAAACACTCCTGCCAAGTTTCGTGAGGTGCAGCCCATCCCTCACCAGAAGCCCACGCTCATGGAAATTCAGGCCATGTTCCAAAAACCCAAACCGTTGCCGGCAGCACCACATGCGGAGCCAGTTGTTGACCTCTGCTATTGCCCTTTCCCTACGTGCACCATATCATTGAACAGGGAGGAGAGACAAAATGACCACCTGCACACCAAGGTCCTTAAGCTTCGTCCCCATAAGCTCGTAGTCCTTTGCGATGTGGTAAAAGCTGCTCCTCGCAGTGTCATTGGTTCCAACATGAACCAAAATGAGGGGCTTATGGTCAGTGGGTTTGACCAGCCTGGTTAGCCTCTCCATTATGTGGTTGATCCTGGCCCCAGAAAGACAGCAGACCTCTCAATTGAACTTGTCCAGTTTGCAAATTGCCGTTTCAGTTCCTCTGAGCAAAGAGTCCCCAACAACCAGAACTCGCCTCCTCTGAGGCTTGTCCTGGGCTCCTCGATGAGCATGTTCTACTAGGACTGTCTGGGCATTCTGTTAAGGCTGGGAGCATTGATCTAGTTCCTTTTGCTGAAGTTGGATTCCTTCTGGTTGACAAAAGAATAATCCACAGATTAGAAATGCTCAAAATACATTTCACTTCCCAAGAAAAGGAACACCAGGGATTTCAGTAACCACAGGACCATTGCATTAATTTTCCATTTAAGCTAATTCAAGCTTAATATTCTACAACAAAGACTTCTACTGTATATGGAGTGGGAAATGCCCTTGGGTCCCATTCCAGGAGAAAGGAGGAATAGAAATATAATGAATAAATGAATGAATGAACAAATAAATAAATAAGGGCTGCGTTTATATGTCAGCAACTTAACACAGCTGTTGCCTAACTAATTTCTACCTTCTATAAATCGTTTGAGACTTGTGCAAGTTCTCCTTTTGCTGTCTATTCTCAGGAAGAGTGGATATAGGTAAGTTTCTTCTGTATCTGAAGGGGAAGGACTCACTGTTGGAGCTGGCATTGCACCCTGTTCTGTCTCTGGGATTTATGGTTCTGTAACCTCCTCCTGTTCAGCCAGTCCTGGCATGTCCACTGTTTCAGTCTCTAAGTCATAGTCCATTTCCATGTTCTGGAAGCAGAGCATGACATTTATAATAAGGAACTCCAAATGCATCTGGTCTTGGAGTCTTTCCAGACTTCAATTTTTGAATAGCCTCCACTATCTCTGATGTTGTAATCTTCTGACTGATCCATTCATTCTCTTCTTTTGTCAATTTTCATCAATTTTGGTAGTTGTTGTATCTTAAAATAATATGTCTTTATCTCTTCTTGGTTGAATAGAAAACATTTTAGAGAAGTATTCATGAAAAATCCTTTGTAGATCTTTATCCTTAGTGAATTCTTTACCACTTTCTCTCAGTTTTGAATCATTCTGTTCTGTGTTTCTTTTCTAAGTCTGTATGAGAGCCATCTTCCTGATTTGCCTGTTCAAAATTCTTTTGTTGCAAAAATCTTGACTTCTTTTCAGTATCCTCCATAGTCAACATTGATAATTGACCTCTCAATAATTTCAACTGCTTCAAAAATCTTTCATCTTCTAAGGATCTCTTTTATGTTTTTTCCATTTCTTCCTTTTTATACTCTTTATTAAATTGAATAAAAAGCCCTTTCATATATCCCTTACATGAGTCCCAAACTGATTTAGTATTATTTCCTTTATTTAAATTCCTTTAAAAAAATCTTTGTTTTTAAAACCACTTCCTTATTCAAAATTAAGGGCTCATTTAATTGACATCCAAATTCTTTGCTTTTCCTTCTCAACTTCATCATCACAGGATTGTGATCAGACAAGTGTTTGACATTTTCTCAACCTTGTATATCTTATAAGTCCAAGTTTTAGAAATCTATATCATATTAATCAAATGAGATTTATGTCTGTCTGGGAAAAAAAAAGTAAATCCTTGTCATTAGGGTGTTTCATTCCCCATATGTCCAGAGCTTGTAAATTATCTGTCAATTCAAAAAAAGCCTTTAAGCAGTCAACCTTATTTTTTCTTTATATCCCTTGAAGAAGACCTATCAACCTGTGGAGACGTCACTCCCTTCCAATCTCTGATCAAACGCCAATTTTCATAAGACATTTCTGATAACATTGAATATAATTTGTGGATTACCATTTCTTTCTGCAACAATGTTACATAAAACCCCCATCAATATTTTATCCCCATTCACATTAATCTCTAGCCCCACAAATCTCCCTTCTTCATCTGTGAAAATCAGCTTTGGAGATAACTGCCACATCCATTTCTTTAAGAGCTGGCTAGGAAGAGCTGCCAGGGAGTTCTTCTTGAGGTTCAGGTGGAGTCTCCTTCCTGTAGCTTGAATCCATTGCTCCTTGTCCTAATCTCTGGAGCAGTGGAAAACAAACCCGCTCCCTCCTCCACATGACATCCCTTCAAATATTTAATCATGGCCATCATGTCCCCTCTTAACCTTCTCTTCTGCAGACTAAACATACCCAGCTCCCTAAACCATTCCTCACAGGGCGTGGCTTCCAGACCCTTCACCATTTTGGTCGCCCTCCTCTGGACATGTTCCAGCTTGTCAATATCCTTCTTGAATTGATGTGCCCAGAACTGGACACAGTATTCCAAATGAGGCCTAACCAATGCAGAATAGAGAGGTATCATTACCTCTCCTGATCTAGACACCATACTCCTATTGATGCAACCAAGAATCGCGTTGGCTTTCTTGACTGCCACATCACACTGCTGACTCATATTCAGCTTGTGATCTACCAAGACTCCTAGATCCCTTTCACACGTACTGCTATCCAGCCATCTTATATTTGTGCATTCCATTTTTTCTGCCCAAGTCCTGCATTTCCTCCCTGTCCTCACCTGCTCCCCACCTCCCAGGTTGAGTACTTCTATCCTTTTGGGAGAAAACTGAGGCAAAGAAGGTGTTGAGTAGTTTTGCCTTCTCTCTTCCCCCTATTAGTAATTGGCCATCCTCTTCACGCAGCAACTCTATCATTTCCTTGTTTTTCCTTTTGCTGCAGACATATCTAAAAAAGCCCTTTTTATTGTTCTTAATGTCTCTGGCAAGCCTGAGTTCATTCTGCACTTCAGCTTTTCTGACCCTCTCCCTACATCTCCTTGCTATTTGCTTAAATTCCTCTTTGGTGGTTTCACCATTCTTCCATTTCCTGTACATGTACATGTACATGTTTCTTTTAACACTTAGCTCAGCTGAGAGTTCTTTCATCAAACATTCTGGTTTCTTTAGACACCCCCCATTTTTCCTCCTTATTGCCAGAGTTTTAAATTGTGCCTTCAGTATCTCACTTTTAGGAAACTCCCATCCATCATGAACTCCTTTCTCTTTCAGTATTCTTGACCACGGGATTTCGGCAAGTAACTCCCCAAGTTTACAGAAATCAGCTTTTTTAACGTTTAGGATGCATGTCTGGCTACACTTGGCTTCTCTTTCCCACTGAATGACAAATTCCAAAACAGCATAGTCACTGACCCCTAAGGATCCCACCACCTCCTCCTCTGGGATAGTTTGGGGTAGTTTGAAATAAATATAAACATTTTGGCAATAATATAATTTTAAACATCCTAAGTTTTATTAGCATTTTTCAGTTTTTACTAGACCATTTAGAGACCTGATTGCTTATTATTTTTCACAACTGATTATAATTTCATTGTATAATATTATCTAATTTAATTGGTAAATTTATTCTCAAATATCTCATATTTTTAACCCCTAATTTCAATCCTGAAATAGTTCATATTCTTTTTTGTTCTTGCCAAACTGCATTCTTAAACATTATTTTTGATTTATTCAAATTAAACATAAGCCCTGATAAATTATTAAATTTTTGAAATGTTTCTATTAATCTACTATATAAAAGTCAATGTTTGTCTGTGAGTTTGTGAGTTTGTCTGGTTGTCTGCCTCAGGCAGGCGAAGACCTCATATGATTGGCTGAGTGAGGCGAGAAGACCTCATATGATTGACTTGCTTTGAAGATTCTATGGAATCTTGGGATTGGCAGTTTAGGGAATTCTCAGCTCTTGGGCCTCAGGCTGGTTGCTAGGGAGATGAGGCCTACCATCAATAAGGATGCCAAAAAAACCTTTGGGAGGCATATGTGAGAAAAATTAAAGTGACATACACAACATAGCCCATTTCCACACTACAGTGTCATAGTGTCGATATAATTCCACTTTCAACATCCTATGGAACCCTGGGATTTGTAGTTTAAGGAGGAGCAGTTAAGAATTCTCAACCAGAGAGGTTTTTGGCCTCAGTAAACTACAAACCCCAGAATTCCACAAGATGTTGAAAGTGGAATAATAGCACTATAACAGTGTAGTGCATAGATGGCCATAGTTACAAGGTCTTCTCGCCTCACACAGTAGATTGTATGGGTTCCATATGTGAGGAATCTTAAAGCTGAAATTCAAAACAAAAAATGCTTCCAGACAAATGTAAAGCCTTTCCACAAATTCAACAGAAAAAAAAACCCAGTACATCAATGTCACCAGACAACACAGATTGGATTGGGATCTAATGGGAAAAAGTTACAAGTACTGGAAAAGGCCAGTTGCTATGGAGATGATTCCTAGCAGCAAGGAGGAGGACAGCATATTCTGCAGGACCCAACCTCTGCATGTTAACAACTACGAATACAGACTGGATTGGGTAATATGGGGATAAGTTACAGGTACTGGAATAGGCTGGTTGCTATGGATATGAAGCCTAGCAGCAAGGAGGAGTATAGTGTATTCCCTCAGGAACCCAACCTTTGAATGTTAACAACTCTGAATAAAGATTGGATTGGGGAAAACAGGGAAAATTTACAGGTACAGAAATAGGCCAGTTACTATGGACATGGGGCCCAGCAGCAAGAAGAAGGACAGTGTACTCCCTCAGGAATCTAAACTGTGTATGTAAATAACTCTGAATACAGATTGCATTGGGAAATATGGAGCAAAGCTACAGGAAATGGAGAAGACAGTTTGGTGAGTTCTTAAGAGGAAAATAAAAACCCCGGACAATGCCAGGTAAACAAACATACTAGTTTAGTTACAGTTTGAAGAGATTCTTGTGCTGTCATCGAAGCTTGATCATAGACTAAATTTATTTTCAACTCATCTTTACCTATTTTATACCCTTTATCTTCTCGTCCTCTCTAATTATGTTTGTGAAGGGCTCTATTGCCAAAGTAAATAATAGAGGGGAAAGAGGGCATCCTTGTTTCACACCACTCTTAACTTTAATTTTTTCAGATTTCTCCCCATTCATTACAATTTCTAATTCTGCATATTTATATATTTCTATAATATTATTAAACTTGTCACCTAAACCAACTTCTCCACAAATTTTATGAAGATAACAATGATTTATAGACTCTAATGTCTTGTATGTATCTAATTTTATTAATGTTAGCCTATTATTTTGTGTGGCATAATATATTACATTAAATACATTTCTTATTATTCTTGAATATACCTCCCTTTTATAAATCCATGCTGATCTTCATTGATTAATTTAGGTAAATATTTTTTCTAATTTATTGGCTAGATTTTTTGTAAAAAAACTATAGTCTTGATTACTTAGTGTAATGTGGCAATAAGATTCAGAATTAGTTGGTTCTATATTTGATTTGAGAATTAAAATAATTTCTGCCAATGTCCATGTTTCTGGAATCTTTATATTATCTAATATTTCATTATAAATTCTAGCTATATGACTAAGCTCATTCTTGAATGTTTTGTAAAAAATTGATGTAAATCCATCTTGGCCAGAGGCTTTAACCTCTTTTCATTTTTCCATCATTCTTTCTACTTCCTTTATTGTTATGGGAGAATTTATATAATTTCTCTAAGCATTTGTTAATTTAGTCTTTATATTTATTTTCTCATCTTTCATTTCTTTCTCTTTATATGATTTTTCGTAAAATTTAGCCATAATCTCTCTTATTTTCTCATCCTCTGTTATTATTTCCCCATTATCCTCTTTTATTCTTCTAATCATCCCTCTCTCTCTCTTTTTTCTAGAAATCTAGCCCAGTGCTTCATGCTTTTAGTATCCCTTGCTCTGAACTAAACATTCCTTACATATACTTGCTTTCTTAATGTTGATGCTTGATCTAATTTTTCCTTTCCTTGATCTAATGTCTCCTTTTCTTCTTTCCCATTATTTCTCTATTGATATCCTTTTATATTTGTTATATTCCTTTTGCAACATTTCCACTTCGTTTATTAAGTTTTGCCTATCTAAATTTTTATTTTTTAAAATTTCAATCTCCATACCTATGCATTTCCCTCTTATCATTGCCTTAACTGTATCCCAAAGAATATGCTTTTGCATATTTCCAATATCATTTAGTTTAAAATAATTATTAATTTCTTTATTAATCTCTATTTTTATTTTCTTCTTTCATAATAACAATAAGATCAAAAATCCACTTTTTTTAACTATTTAACTCCTGGTCTTTCTACATTAATATATAGTGGAGCATGATCTGCAAGTCAAATTGCTCCTGTCCTAATATCTTTTATTTTCATAATATTATCCTTTTTAACTAAAAAGTAATCTATGTGAGTAATTTTTTTAAATCTAGCAGAGTAAAAGGTATTTTCATAATTATTATTATCTTTACTTTCATAACCCTCCATTATATTCCATTTCCCCAAGTTAATATTAGCAACTTTTTTTTCTTTCATTCTCTTTCGCTTATATCATCTTCTTCACTTTTTCTTGATATATCTAGATTGAAACCACCCCTACAAATAAATACTGTTCATAAAATTCCTCTAATAATGTTAACACGTTATTTATAAATTTACCTTGATTTTTGTTTGGCAAAGTAAACATAGTCTTCCTTATTTTACCTTTCACAAAGATGTACCTCCTTCATTATCTCTTTTATTAATTGGAAAATTAACTTCATCTTTCATTAATATGGCTACTCCTCTAGTTTTATTAATTCCCCTTGACTCAAATTGCAAATCCCAGCCCTTACAGTTGAACAATTTTACCCTGTCTATCTTCTTATGAATTCCCTGAAGCATAACTATATAAATTCTTTTCTCCTTCAACATTTTATTTAATCTATATCTTTTCATTGGGACATGTAGTCCTTTTACATTGATTGAAATAATATTCAAATTATTAATTTAACCAATTCCTTTAATCATAACTCTTTTCTCTATCTCTTTAATTTTCCTCTGAGCTGCCATTTTTCCCCTTCCCCTAGGCCCCTTTTGAACTTAGGTTCTCTCTCCCTAATGGAAGAGATACAAGGCCTTCCCAGCTTGCTACGGATGTCAAATATTTTTGTGGGGCTGCACCCTTCCCTTAGCCCTATGCCCTTCCCATTATTCATTTTTTAAATGATCTCTTCTCCATATTTAATACTTCTTAGGCCTTTTTACCCATTGATGTTATCTTGTAATAGCTATCACATTACGAAATACCTTCACCCAAAATCTCCATATGTCATATCACTATCATATTTATTTGTCCATGGTTCTCATTTCTCTGTCACATTACTTCTTCTTTTTTTAAATTAAATCTTCTTTCCTTCTCCTTTTTTCTTACATCCTTGGCTCATTTCTCCAAGGGCCTTTCTGCACAACACTGTTATAGTGCTATGATTCCACTTTCAACCTTCTGTGGAATTCTGGGGTTTGTAGTTGACTGAGGCCAAAGTGCTCTCTGGCTGAGAATTCTAAATGCCCCTCCCTAAACTACAAACCCAAGGATTCCATAGGATGTTGAAAGTGGAATAATAGCACTATAGTAGTGTAGTGTGGAAATGGCCCAAGTCTTCTTCGCTGTCATTCTTTTCTGCATCCAATTCACTCTGAGTTTCTCTTTTACTTTTCTCTTTGACTCCCAGCTGTTCCAACATATGCTGATCCTCCTCATTTTTTCCTTCAGTAATTGGGCTGCTTGGCTGGAATAGGACTTGGAAGCACTGTTTTTCAATGATTCCACTTCCTCCTGGAGGAGCAAATCCAGAAAGTAATACTTGGGACCCTTGTTATTGGTCTGTGGAGTCCCTCCTGGCTTGATTTTATCCTCCATGCAATTTACCATACATATGAAACTACTGGGACAAATTGTCTGGAATTTTGGTGTCTGGTGGCAGCAGTATGCTCTTTAATTACTTTCCTCTTCAATCCAAGGAACCTGTCTTGGTTCTAAATCAGTGCCTTTAATCACTGATTAAGTTTTTTCCTGAAACTTAATCAGGAAAAGACAAAGGTGCTCTTAGCCAGTCAAAAGGCAGATTAGGGAATAGGCAGGGTGTTACTCTGTGAAAAAACACAGGCTGTACTTGGGCCACAGTGACACATGCCTTAGGCCCTTTCTGCAGCTTACCTTTTTGCAGAGCTGGGGTGCGGGGATTGTGCGAACAGCCTCTTGCAAGAGGCTCTCGCGTCCCCATTGCTTCAGCTTCGGAGCTGCCAGCTGCTCACGTGAGAGCCCCACCTCTTCCTTCCGCAGTGCAGCCTGGGAGTTTCCCAGGCTGCACTGGGGCAGGAAGCACAAGCGCTGTGACTCCGGAGCTCCGCATGTACAAGTGTGTGCAGGGCCCCAGAGCGATGCGCGATCATGCACCGTTTTTGGCTTAAAGCCAAAAATGAAAAAGAGTGTGAGTAGCACCTGCCAGACCCTGGAGTGTCTCGTGATTGTGAGTGTGTCACATTCACATGACGCTGGAGGGGCCCTTTCGCATGGCATGCGAAAAGGGCCTAAGTTATATCCCATTTAGATCACTGTAGCATGCTTTGTGTGAGGCTCCCTTTGAAGAGTATTTGGAATAGTATTTGAAAATTTCAATTGGTCTGAAGAGCTGCAGTCAGATTGTTAATCAGGCTTGACATTTCCTTGTTGCAACAGCTACATTGGCTGCCAGTCTGTTCCCAGGCACAACTTGTGCCTGTTAACTTTGTGTTAACTTTGACTTATAAAGTGCTGTATGGCCTAGGTCCAGATTATGTGAAGGACCATATTCTCCTACATTCAGCCTGCTTGCCATGTTTTGAGATGTTTCTAGGGAGCTCCTTCTCTCTGGCCGACCACTCTCACAGGTGCATCTAGTGGAAACATGGGGGAGGGTCTTCTTGGTGGCTGCTCCCAGGCTCTGGAACTTCTTTCCTAGAGAGGCTACATTGGTGCCTTCCCTGCTATGCCTCCATGGGTGAGTGAAGACCTTTTTGGTTTAGGCAGACTTTGAAGGGCAGATTTGTTATTGTTACCTGCTGACAAGTTGAGTTTGACTTACAGTAACTCTATGCCAGCCATGGAAACCCAGTGGTTGACTTTCGGCATGTCACACTCTCTTAGCCTCAGACAAAGATAAAGCCAATTCCCATCTAATAAATCTTATCAAGAAACCACTTTTTAATTATGTGTTAGTATTTGTATTTTTAGTTGTTTGTCTATTTGGATTAGCTGGATTTGTTGTTAATTGTTCAATAGAGAGATAGTTTAGGTAGTTTAAGTTAGATAGTTTAGTTTAGAATGTGTTTTTTTAAGTTGGCTTGTTTAATGTTTTCTTAATATTTTTTGATATTTGTTTAGATTTTACCTTGTATGTTGTGTTAGTGTTTTTTCATTTATTCAATAAAAAAAAGAAACCTCCATGATAGGTTCACATTTGGGTCACCATAAATTAGAAATGACTTGAAGGTACACAACAAAAACAGTGAAAGAGAGATCATCTGAATATCATGCAAACTTAGGGTTATGGTTTCCTTGATTGAACAATTCACCTATAGTGTGGTTTCCCTCTTTTCGTACCATCTTCCTACTTAGCATTATCATCTAGTCACATCCTTTGTTACCCCAAAATGTGGGTGATGCAGGGGTCCACCTGCAATGCCAGTACCTCCATGTGACAGAGGGGGATTAATGAGCTCAAAAGTAGGAGGCCTGCAAGAGAGAGTAACTTAATGAGACCTTCCATCTATGTTTATGGAGTCATGCAGGAAAGAACCAGCCAGAGATTCCAAAAATGAAATAATGCATTTCATTGAAAAAGGTTCACACAAGCACAGGAAGATCCAAACACACACACACAAGAGCTAAATGAAGGAAAAGGGAGGGAATAGATAGAGGACTTTCAGGGATGAAATGATAATTACCGGTCTGGAGAGCAGTGAGGAAAGCAGCGACATAGCTTGGATAGACACCTAAGGACAGTTCTCATTCAGGAATCAAATGGCCATTGTATTGTTCAGAAAGGCAAGATATTGCACTGAACTGTTTGAAATTGGGGGTTCTTATGCCCAAAATATATCCTGTGGGTATGGGTACGGATTGCTTTTGCAGCCAAGCTGACAATGGGAGTTGCAACACAAACAATGCAGCCCAGACAGAGTTAATGGTCTTAGTATGTAGGTGACAAAAGGATAATGGTTGTCATAATAGCTCAGTATTGTGAAGAGGTGGGGAAAACAGTAGGGAAACATCCAGGTGCGTAGGATCAGGGTTGAAACAATCACAGTTTGGTGAGCGTTTCCCCTTTTAGCTCTGAGATGTCAAGCTCATTATCTTTAAGCCTATCATCTTGAAAGTGGCCATGGTATTAGCCTGAAAATGACTTATTTTCTGTCTAAAACAGTGGTTCTCAACCTGTGGGTCCCCAGATGTTTTTGGACTTCAGCTCCCAGAAGCCCTGAGCATTGACCATAGTGGCTGGGGCTTCTGGGAGCTGAAGTCCACAAACATCTGGGGACCCACAGGTTGAGAACCACTGGTCTAAAAGGTGAGTGTGGCTGACTTTCCTTGCTATCTCATGTTTACAGTCAGTAATCTGCCTCTTCCAGCTTGACCTTCTAATCACCTCAAGTATCATTTATATCAGCATTCATTAATAAAGCCAATTAAATGATATTTGTGAATTAAACCATGCCAATTGTGAGATGTGTGCAGGACCATAATAGCTCTCATGATATGTGCAAAGTCTGACAGCCTCAGTTTAGTCAACTTTGCCTCTAGTTCAGGCTTGCTTTGTTCTAAGATGTATTATATGCCTTTTTAGGACTCCAAGATATCCATATAACTTTTCCTGTACCACTTTTCAAATAATAGGTTCTCTACCTGTCAGCTTTCTGATTGCTAATGGCTGAGGGCTGACTGCTCAAGGGGAGAGGTCCTTTCTCAATGTACCGTACTGTTAATTTGTTGTTTACTTTTTAATGGTCATGCTTTCAACTGCTTTTAAATCTATTACTAGTTTACTTCTATTTTTAACTTCTGTAAGATATTATTTTTTTAGCTCTATCTTTCTCATTCTTCGTAAGCCACCTTGGCCATTTCTGCGGGACGTTGTAGTCGTGCTATGGGGATGGAATGGTAGTGGTCCACAAGCTTTTGCATGACATTATCATGGTCCTGCTGCCATCCTGCCCCGACCTGTCATGAACATGAGATATTTGCTTAATACAGTGGTTCTCAACCTGTGGGTCCCCAGATGTTCATGGACTTCAGCTCCCAGAAGCCCTGAGCATTGACCATAGTGGCTGGGACTTCTGGGAACTGAAGTCCACAAACATCTGGGGACCCACAGGTTGAGAACCACTGGCTTAATAGAATAAATCCATTAAGCACACGCAATTGCGCAATGCTCCCATCTATCCTGGCCATGTGGAAGGGCAGGAAGCACAGTGGAGGTGCTTCCTTCCTCAGTCCAGCATGGGGAAAGAGCCTGTCTGCACTGTGGAAGACAGGTGTGTGTTGCTCATGTTCCCTTCCACAGGGAGCCGGCTGGGTGTGGAGGGGAGCATCCTCCTCATGCTCCCTTCCTGGCAAACGTGCTTCTGAGATCGCAACTGGAGGACAATGGGATCAAGTAAGGTGAGGAAATGGCCCTAGACTGGGTAAAGAGCAAGATGTAAATAAATATTATCATCCTCTAACTCCTGTTCTGGCCTATGCAATTTCCCTGTGCACACATGTGAAAGTTCTGGCAGGGATGTTGTACACATAGGCCTTTCCACAACGCACCTTTTCATGGAGCTAGGGGGTGGGGATCATGTGAGCAGCCTCCAGCGAGAGGCTCTTGTGTCCTGGTTCCTTCAGCTCCACAGCTGCCACCCACTTGTGCGAGAGCCCCACCTCTTCCTTCTGCAGTGCAGCCTGGGAGTTTCCCAAGCTGCATTGGGGCAGGAAGCACAAGCACCACGACTCTGGAGCTCTGCATGCATGGCAAGTGCGCATGGGGCCCCAGAGCAATGCGTGATCATACACCATTTTCAGCTCAAAGCTGAAAATGAAAAAGTTCACAAGCTGCGCCTGCCAGACCCTGGAGCATCGTGCGATTGTGAATGTGTCATGTGGACTGCTCCTCACATTCGTGCAATGCTTGAGGGTCCCTTTCGCATGGCAAATACCGTGCAAAAAGGGCCATGCACCAGCACTGCAAGAGCTGTAACGTGAGCAATTTGTTGGGGGTTTAGGGGACTGCTTTGGCTTCCTAGGGGATCTTAGAGGACTGCAGCACCCACCACATAACCTAAATATATATATTTTTATCCATACATACCCTGCAGTGTATCCAAAGTGTGAGGAACAACTTCATAACCTTTTTGGTCTTCTTTGGGGGGTGTTTTAGGTCTAGGAAAGGCCTTTTTTTTTTTTAATTACAGAAAGTGTTCAAGAACTCAGCAGTTCCTGTTGGGGAAAAAAAGGCCTCCACAGAACCTGAAATGGCTGGGGAGTCAGGAGCATGGTAAAATTGCCCCTACATCTGGGTATTTGGGGATATTTTGTGGGAAAACCCCACTCTTAGTGGGGCCCTCCTAGCCTCATGCAGCCCACAGGATTACATGTTCCCATCCCTGGTGCAGTACAATGTTGGTGTTGCAAACTGTGGAAGGCCATTGTATCCTAAGTCCTAGAAATTATTTTGCCAGAAATATTTTGTTTTATTCTATAATTTATTATAAATGATGAATTGGTAAAAACAAGAAAGGCTTTTTCTCAACTTATACCTTATTTTCTGCCTCATGTCCCTAAAAACTTAAATTGTAAATTTTAAATTTATATTCTAAATTGTGGAAAAATTATAAATTTAAATTCTAAATTATGGCAATTTACAGGAGAAACACAGCCTCATAAAATCTGAAATCTAACCACACATCCTGTACAATTTAGATGTTTGAGGTATTCAAAGTTTAGGAAATGTAGAAGATTTTGTATTCACTACAGAATATTAAGGAACTCTATTGCAGGTACTCAGACTGTACCATCAATGTGTGTATGACTGCAAACAAGGTCATTTCCCTGCTCTATGAACCTTTATGAGGAGATTTTTATTAACTTAATCTTATAGGTGTGTTAGAGTATAGTCTGGCAAAATTTTATTATTTGGATCAAATGATTTCAAAACTTAAACTTGTTTGAAAATTTAGTAATTTCAAGTGTTTGGAGTGACTCTAAACTGATCCCCCTCTCAAGAAGTTTGTAGAAATAAACTTCTCTTCTTTAGGGTTATAAATTATATTAACCAGAAAAAATGCAAACTATAATTGGAAGACCACATATTAAAAATGGTTAGTGTAGTGCTGATTTTCATCATATTGGTAGATGTTTGAGATTCCATTTAATTCATTACTCTGTTATTGTGCAACTGGTCAAATTGAGGGTCTTCCACTGTATTTATTTTCTATCCATTGTAACAGAAAAGTATCTCAGTGTTTTTAAAGGCATATGCTAAATTGTCTATCTTATAAAAGATACAAGATTTGCTTTTCAATCATGTTTCTAAGACTTAATAGGTTTTTTTTTCAATTATGGAGTTAGCTATGGCATATGCAGAACTTAGAGAAATTATAGGTGCTGTTAAATATCTGGTTCTGTTCTAATAATTTTTTTTTGAGATTTCAACAGTTACTACTAATGAAGCAATAAACACAAAACTTTTGCATAATTTAATCCTCTTTTTATTCGATGATACTGTTTTTTCTAATAAAGCCTTCTAACACTATCTATTCTTTCTAATAAGCCTATGTTTATCGCAGTTTTAATTTTAAGGGGTTGTGGAGTGATAAACTTTTGGGTCTCTCCTGCTCAAATTCTTCTCCTGACTGCTCTTAGTTTGGGTCAGCCACTAGAGTGCTTCCCTAGAGCGAGAGAAAATGGCTACCCTAGCAAAAGGCCCTAGTGCTAGTGCTTTGAGGTATCTGAAATCAGAATCCTTGTACTTAGAATAGAGCAAAATTAAGCAAATTTGTGTCAGTTTGGAGAGTTCGCAACTTGATGCTGAAAAAACAGGCATCATACAGTAAGGCTTCTTCTTTGGTAATCAATCTTTGCTTTTCTTAATGCTTTTCATATTTTCCCTAAAATAATGGGTTTTTCCCCATATGTATAGTATGAGACTCAGAAGCTGCTTTTACCTGGTCATGCACCAAATTAGAAAATCACAGGGAAAATAATGATGCTTTGAATCTATCAAAAACAAGGGGAGAATGAGCTTGTGTGAGAAGAGGAAAAACCAATAAATATACCTGTGATACCTAGGCACACCACAGCATACAAAAGAAAATATGAATACTTTCCAAATCACTTCCTTTGTGTAGCTTGCAAAATACTTTCACAAACAAGTTACAGTATTTAAATCTTCTTTTACACTTGTGAAATATGGTCCTTAATATATTTTTATAGACCTTTTTGGATCAATTATTTTACCATGTCTATCTGTTCTTCATATTGATGTTATATGGCTTCTGTTTTTTGTGATACAGTCTCTCTGTCTATTTTCTTTATTTTGGAAATGTCCTCTGGACCACAGTGCTCCAGTTTATATGTCAAGAAATAAAAATTATATTTCTGAAATAATGTAACTTCATGTAAGTGTATTTAATTTGCATCCTTAATTCTGATTGTTATATTTTGACAGAACTTTTTTTGGAGGAGGGGGCATGTTGAGGCTCAATGTGTAACTTCAGTGTAACTAAAGTGCTCAAAACTGTGATGATTCTAGGGGAAAAAAGCTACCAGGAAAGAATTCCTTTATCTCTTAAGCCAGTAGTCCTATATTGATAAACTATACTTTCGTGGATACTTTGGTTATTAATGTATTAAATTAAGACATTTATGTTTTTCTCATAAGTATTTAATGCTTATTTGCCAGTGTCTCTACTAATATCCACTTCTAGGTCGCCCATGTGTTGACTGCCATGCATTTGAATTCATGCAGAGGGCTTTGCAAGATTTAAAAAAAACAGCTTACAATTTAGATTCACGGGTAAGACTTCTTTCATGGGTAAGCCTTCATGTGTTCTTAACACATGCACGCATGCATGCAGAGACATGCATGTGCATTCTATAGATCACATTTTGTGAAAGTACATATAAATTAAGAGTCTAGTTAGGGTAGTGTTATTTCAGAGGCAAACTGGGTCTGTTTTCATTAGGCAGATAGTTGGTTAAGAGCCACTTGTATTTTTGTTAATACTTAGTTGTTCTCTTGAGACATGGAAAAATAACAAAGAATCTTATGGTCTCTTAAAGCAAGGGTGAGGAGGAGGATTTGTCCCAAGGTCTGCACTGTCACCCCATCCCACCTGGAGAGCTGAATAATGGCAGACAGCAGAATTCCATCCTCTGGCACAGTGGTTCTCAACCTGTGGGTCCCCAGATGTTTGTGGACTTCAGCTTCCAGAAGCCCCAGTCACTATGGTCAATGCTCAGGGCTTCTGGGAGCTGAAGTCCACAAACATCTGGGGACCCACAGGTTGAGAACCACTGTTCTGGCAGCATCTGGCCCACCTCACTTTTCTGTGTTCCTACTGGTGCTATTTAAACTCTGCAGTTCTTACCAGTGCTATTTAAACTTGTATTCTCACTTTGCCAATTTGTGTTTGTCCCAGGAGAGGAATAGAAGCAGCAGGTAAAAAGAGTTGGAAGAGTAGCACCTCCAGTAAGGATAGTGGGAATTTTGTTTCCATTCATAACTGTAGTACACAGTACTGCTTAGGAGAATCATTAACAAGTATTATCCTTCTTTCATTTTAAACTGCTCTAGATTATGAGCACCCATCTGTTTGGGTGCTGACACGTTCCTCATGTGCCTGAGTCCCAGCTGCTCTTGAAAGAGCATAGCTCTCCTGATGCATGCTGTCAAGTATACTGTTGTTTTGTGCCTTCAGGTTGTTTCCAACCTATGGCCACCAGGATTTGAATGTTGGAGTAGGACTTTGGAGACAAGGCTTCAATTCCCGCTCAGCCATGGAAACCCACTGGGTGACCTTGGACAAATCACATTCTCTTGACCTCAGAGGAAAGCAAAGACAAACCCTGTCTGATCAAGACTTGCCAAGAAAACCCCATGATAGGTTCACCTTAGGGTTGCCATAAGTTGGAAACTACTCAAAGGCCCACAACATCAAGAACAGCAAACACTTTTAATCACCTATTGGTTGTGCTGTAGCTTTGGATTTCTGGTGTCAAGCAGTGGAGTGGAACTAGTAAGTGACCTACAATGCTGTCTTCTACTGCTATAATTCTGAATCTAGAAACAATGCACTCCAGCAAAAATGGGTAATTGAAGTATGAGCTTGGTGGAATGAAGAGTGAAGCAGCCGGGAAAGTTTGCCTACATTAGCTTGCCATCTATTGCAAAAGTAAAATTAGAGTTGTCAAATGTTGACTGCTCAGTTACTGTGGGATTTAGACTTTGCATGTGGACAGCCCAAGTTTCATATAAAGAATTTCTACATATTGTTATAAAATGTGTGCTTTGTTTAATAAAGTCTTAATTACTGTTCAAAACAATCAATAAATCTCCTTATTTGTATTAAAATTCAGGGAATTGTGAAATAATTGATTGAACAGTTGCCCATAACAATCTTCCTTTTTTCTCTCTCTTTCTTTTGATGCAGACAGAGACATTGCTTTTTAAAGTGGAAAAGAGAACTCTGTGTGACTGTTTAACTACAAATGCCTTGAACTGAATACTGGATGTCCAGTCAGGGGCTGCTGGTTCTTGAATAGCTTTTAAAATGCTATGGTTAATGCAGAAAAATTTAGGAAACAAATGCCGCAAAAATGTAATCCCCAGGGCACTAATGCGTTTAGTAGACTGTTCTGTGTCTGCCATCTGAGTTCTTGTGTAATACTTTTTCACTCCTTTTGATGTCATCATGAGAGTCAAGATATCTTCCAAAAGAAGGGAAAAGCCGTTGAAAGAGATGCAGTTATGCTTTACTGTTGTGTTCTCAACATTTTATTTTGGGAGCATCCTGTTTAACTATATCCATTTTTATCACTGAATAGAAATTTAAAACATTCTTTATCACTGAATAGAAATTTAAAACATTCTTTTTTTTTAAATAATTGTACAATGTAAAAAAAGGGGTATTGATAATTTTCAAAATACAATAAAATTAAATGAAGCAGAGAAAAAAAATTGTGACTGCTATATGTAATACTTGGGTTGAAAAAAAAAATTCAGAAAATGTGTCCCTACTATTAAAGCAGCAAGTTTTTAAAGAATACATGAGGACATAAATACTATGGGTGAGTATCACCATTTTAAAAAAGTGTTTTTGGTTTCTATGGTAAATAAAGTTGCCAGAGTGAAAACTGCAGAGTCCTCTAATTTTAACATTTACTGGTACTACTTCTGGCATTTATGTTTCTAAAGAAAACTGGTTTTGAGCCATCTTCGTATGTTTGTTATCTTATTTTCAAAAGAGCAAGTTCAGGCTAATGTCTAGGGAAGCTAAGGCAAAGATCTTATATTAACTGAGGAAGGTGGAGGCTGATTTGTGTGCTGCTCCAATCATGCTTGGAAAGGGGAAAAGATACAAGAGGTTGCAACATTCAGACTAGAATGGAGAGAGAGATGGGCTAGTCTCCTAGATAATGTTTATGCAGAAGTTTCACTGAACTGAATTGCTATTACTCCCTATAAATGTGGGGGGCAGGGGTATGGGGGAGGGAGCCATTTTCCTTCCCTGGGGACTACACTCTCATGCTCAATACAATACACTCTCGTGCTCAATTAGTCTAATGTCTTACTAGTTTCATTTTCAGTGGCCTGGGGTGGTGGTGGAGGGGTTCAGCATTGTGGGTGGGCAGAACCACCATGTTTTGCAGCAGTTTTGAACTGTTTTTGTCCATTTGGGAAGTAACAATTGCCAAAAAATTGGCCTCATGCTGCCCAGAGGCTTCAGTTTCCTCAGTCATGCTGTGAACTAGTTTGCACCACAGTGGGACATTTTGATCTCCTAGAGTAAAATCTGTCGCAGAATCTACAAAGAAGTACACTCTCAGTTGTGGAAAGTGGAAACCTGCAAATATGTAAGTTTTTCCACTTCCCCAGCCCCTGCAAAACTAGGGGGTCAATAGTATTGAGCATATAGCTTTGAAGTGCTGTCAAGCAAGCTAACTGACTGATGCATTTTTTAATTATTACTGTCTCTTTTCTTGTGCTTAGGAAATATAGCACTCATTTTCCATCCATAAGGCATTTCTTCAGTGCTGTTTGTTGTCATAAATTAGCCAACAAGAATGGGGCTCCACCATTTAACATGTTCTCTAAAGCGTTCTGAAGAAGCATATCTCCTCCATAAGCCTTCTTGATTTCAAAGGCCCTTTTCACATGGCGTTTTAAAATTGCATTAGCCACACTCCACTCCCCCTTGAAGAGCTGTCTTACTGCGTGATGTTCTTGCCAAACAGGTGCTGTCCTGGCTGCAGGCAGTGCAAATCCCACTTTTTTTTCATTTTCAGGAGAAATCCAAAAACAACCTGCCTTTCTCAAATCAATCGCGGGAGCTATGTCCATGTGGAGCCTCCCTCCGGTGTCCTTCCAGGAATGACCCGGGAGTGGGCGGGGTGTGGGCAGTCTCTGCCCTTCCCTCATGCAGCAACTCCCAAGGGAAGCTCCGCCCAGCAGCAAGCCAGCCCTTGCCCTTGTCATACTGGCAAATACCACAGGACACGTCACCCAGGAAGGCCACCCTAGGGCTGATGTCACCGCCCACACCCACGACGACATCATCATCCCTCAGGGTATCCGGCCAACTTACATTTTTTAAAAAAAAGTCAGCAGTTAGCACGGTAGCACAGTAGCACCCACCAGCCCAGGGTGACTGGCCAGCCCAGTTCTGAAAGTCAAAATTGTGGGCAGCTGTCAGAGAAAATACCTCCCTTCTCCCCGCTTGCCTGTCCGTATGGCTATCACTAAAACAGCCAAATGCATGCACCCTTACTCAACATGCCTGACAGATTAGAGAGCCGACCCAACACTGTCAACACATATATCTCCAGCAAGAAATGCAAGGAACCACATTTCAGCAGGAAGAATGAGATGCACAGCTATAGGATGGGTGAAACCTGGCTCAGAAGCAGTATGTGTGACAGAGATCCAGGGGTCTTAGCAAACCACAGACTGAACATAACAGTGGGTGTGATGCAGCAGCTGAAAAGGCCAATGAAATTCTGAGATGCAGCAACACAACGTGCTGTCCAGATCAAGGAATGTAGTGACATCACTTAATTCTGCTTCGGGGAGACCTCACCTGGAGTACTGTGTGCAGTTCTAGGCACCACCATTCAATAAGGATATTGACAAGCTGGAATATGCCCAGAGGTGGGTAACCAAACTGGTAAAAGGCCTGGAAACCAGGAAGCCCTGCAAAGAAAGGCTCAGGGAGCCGGGGATGTTTACCCTGATGAAAAGAAGGTTCAGAGTAGACAGGAGAGCCACGCTTACATATTCAAAGGGGCATCATGTTGAACACAGAGCAAACCCTTTCTCTGTTGCTCCAGAGACTTGGACATGGTGCAATGGAATCTGACTTCATGAAAACAGATTTCACCCAAATATCAGGAAGAATACCTGATGGAAACACTTATGTGACAGTGCACTATGGTACCTCTGAGTGTGGTGGACTTACCTTCATTCTTGAGAGGTGTGCAACCAGAGGCTGGGCAGCCCTCCATCTGGAGTGTTCCTGCACAGCAGGGGGTTAGACTCCGTGGCCATTGTGGATCCTCCCAGCTCTACGATGCTAAGTCCCATGACCCATGATTCTGGCCACGCTCCCAAGCCCACTTGACAGTACATGTTCCACTTCCCATCCCAGACAATTCCCCACTTCACCACATAAGGAAGGCACACACCAGTAGAAAACAACAATAATTTATAAACATGATAGAAAAAATTAGGATAGAACTATATACATGGGCACCTTTGGCACCTTCACAGAGCACATCATCGGTGCCCTGTGAATTGCTCCTTCTACTGGAGAAGCTGGGCCACGCTCTACTCCATTGCAGTCATGCGATGGGCCACCATGGTCTCCAAGTAGCCCATGCGCTGAACAAGGGCTGCAGCCACGGCCTCCACCGACATCAGCAGTGTGTTGTCTGCAGAGAAAAGAGGGGTGGGAACAGGGAGTCAGTCCAGACCATGTATGAGTCCAAAGCCAGCCCCTAGGTTGTGGCCCCAAGGAGTGGTTCAGTGCTAGCCAAGCCAGACACTTACAGTCCCTCCTGTGGCAGTCCTCTGTTACCCCACTGGTATACCCTATCCCAGGGTTCACAGTCTTTAATATTAAACGTGATTCAAAATGCCAGAGAGGTCGCCCGGATGAGCATGTAGGCAGCAACGGTCAAACAATCAAAAACCAGGTCAGGCCAGTAAAATCCCCCGTCACATAGCCCCAGGAGACCTGAAGCTGTGCAAGCCCACAGTAGACAAAGGGTCCTCAGCCACTGACGAGTCAACTTGAGGGGATTACCGTCTTTTCCCCAAATTGAGCACCGATAGCAATAAAATCATATCAGGCAAGGACCATCTACATAAATTCACACAACAACCCAATGCAACCAAAGATCCTGAAACTTTGGCAACACCTCGTAATCCCATCATGCGAAAGGAGTTGCCATTGTGGACCTTCTTTTCCATTGCAACACCCATTGTTCTCCCGGGGAGAGGATTTGCCCTCAAGGTACGTTTTCCCCTACAAATAGTCCTAGTTTTTGACAGCTTCTTTGGATAACTCCTGGTCATACCAGTAGACTGTTTCTCCATCAATCAAGTAATCCCCTCAGCCTTTTTTGTGCTAAGCTGTACTTCGTTCGCTGTTTTCCTGGACCAAGGACTTCAGGAAAAAGTGCAGTATCACCCCTGCTACAATCCCTCCCATACTTCCCCTATCCAGTTTCCTCTCTTTTGCTTCTTTGTAGGTCTTGAGTGAGTGTATGAGTGAGTGCGTTGATGCGTGATATTCCCTTCAATAAAATAATTTGACATCTTTGTCTGGTTTTTTGCTTGGCCTGACCCTGTAAAAACTGGGTAAAAAGACCCTGCTAGGTTACTTTGCCTCTCGCATTGCTATTGCTTGTGCTCTGTTGAGTTCCCATTCCCTATCATGTGGAGCACATTAAGGTGTCCCCTAAGGGACCCCAGAAATCAGGGTAACACCTCCAGTGCCTCCAGCTGTCTTACTCCACCAGGCCTTCTGGGGTAGGCAACGCTGGCCCCTGCTGAACCTCAGCTGCACCTGTTGGAAGAGCAGTGCATTAGTGAGTGACTATGGGTGTTCTGGAGTTGGCTTGGCATCCATAGTCAGCTACTGTGGGTGCCAATCCATCACTGCTGATGGACCTGGGACAGGAGTAAGTCCAGCAAGTGCACTGCTGTCACAGCACCACCCATCCTTGACTCACCTTCTTCGGCAGCTGCCACTGGTGGAGAGGTCACATGCCCTGCAGCTGCCTCCAGAGGCCCCACGCCTGCCATCTCCTGCTGCGAATGAACAGGTTCCTCCTCTGTTAGGGATGACAAAACAGAACAGGATCACAGAGTCATACTCTCCCACCTGCCCTGTGAAGGGAAGCTGGGAGACATGACCACATATGGCTGTCTGCATGGCAGCAGACCATGGCTGCTCCCACTCACCTTGCATGTGGCTTGGCCCTGCTGTGGGCGAACTCCCGCCGCCTTCATCCCCCACATCCACATCCTCCTTGGACATGGTGGTCAGTCCCTGGAGCATGGGTTCACATGGATCTGGAAGGCAGAGAAGACAGGGTCAATCACAGCTTGGGTGCTCCAGTCCCTCCCCAGGAGAGGAATGGTGAGCCCAAGCAGAATTCCCTATCAGCTGCAGGAATGCAGTGTGGCTGCCTAGCACAAGTAGCCCCAGTAGGGAGGGAGGAACAAGCTGAGGACACCCCTGCACCCCGCAGCCCACACAGCAGGATGGGTGTTCTCAAGTGCACTGCCCACATCACTTGCCACGGGTGCTGGGGGGGCTTGCTTGCCTCTGACCCACCGACGTCCCCTCCTCCTCCAAGGACTGGGAGGACTCTGGCAGCAGCTTCGATCTGTGCTGAGCTGCAGGGTGGAGAAGAAAGTGACTCTCACTTGGGTTGCCATGACGGTTACCATTCTGTGGGAAGTGCTGGGAGCCAAGGCAGCACTCCTGAGAAGGGGCACTGCCCCATCCCTGCATGGTCAGACCCATGGGCGGGTTGGCCAGAGAACACCTACCTTCTCCTCATGCCCTGGGCCACCCCTCAGCAGTCTTTGGTGCACAGACCAGCTGTCTCTGGGTACTGTGTTCAATGCCCTACCCTGACACCAACAATTCAGCTGGCTGGCACATGGATAGGAATGGAAACAGTGGCCAGGAGTTCCATGTATCCTTCACTGGGGCCCCCACACATACAGCTATGGTGTCATGAGGCGATGGGACAGCTGGAAGCACGTGACACAACACTTGCCGCCCTTGTGGTGCTCAACCATCTCAGCTTGCCTGTTGCCTTCCAAAGCGAGAACATGGGTGCAAAGAACTTGGGCCTGGCATGGGGGGGGCAGATGGCCATGGAAAAGCTCCATGGCCTGCAAAAACTTACACTTCAGGGCCTTGAATTTGTTATTCAGCTGTGTCGCCATCTGCTCAAAGCCCTTGGCAGTCAGGCCTGCTGCAAGGGCCTCATAATAAGGCCTTGCTAGGCAGTGGAGTGCTCTTCATGAGCATGTCCATGCCTTCGCTGGCAGTGACGAAGGAGAGCAGAACTTGCACCTTGTCATCGGCCCACAAGGTTCCCTCGCAAGGCATGACGACACACAAAGCACACACTGCCACACACATGACCACTCATGCACTGCAACTCACACTCTCCCCTCTCCATTCAAACTGGCATTCATCTCTGCCCGTCTTCTAACTGTCCTGCCCTCAGCACTTCCTTTGCCCTCCAGGGGGCTTCAGCAAACAGACACAGGTATCATTAGCCCGTGATGGACAGAGTGCCCAGGCAGAGCTTCCTGAAAGATTTTGAAGTCTCCCATAGGAACAAACGCCAGTCCCTTGTCAGAAGCATGCTGGATCTAGCATTAGCACATTAGCCTGTGGCCATGAGGGCCCATGCTTGCCCTCAATTGCCACCTCATTCCTGCAGGGGCAAACACACTCCCTCTGCTCACAACGAAAGGGCAGGATGGACGTGGCCACCTCTCCCAGGAGAGTCCAGGGCAGAGGCATAGCCTGGCAACCAGTGGAGATTGAGGATCTCCTGGGGATCTGGAGGCAGCCACGGTATCAAGAGATCCTGCTAAGTAGCCAGAGGAACGTGCAGGTGTTTGAGGAAATTGCAGCACATATGTGACGGAGAGGGCACAGATGGATGGCCATGGAACGTAGAAACAAAATGAAGTTGATGCACAAGGAATACCATCAGGTCCTCATGCGTAACCACTTAATGGGAGTGGAGCCTGTCACCTGTCTCTGCTATAGGCAACACCATGCAATCCTGCACGGGGATGCCAGCATGGCACCGAAGTGAGTGTTGCACAGCCTCAAAGTAGTCCCTGAGAGGGGTGGGGGCCACGTGAGTGCAAGAGTCACTGTGCCTGAAGGAGAACCTGTGGATGCCACCCAGAGCCAGGAGGAGGCTGCTGCAATGTTCACAGGTACGAAGTCCCTTAGAGGGATGGGCAGTTCTTCTCTTGGCAGTAATAGAGTGGGGGTAGGCCTGTGCTGAACTGCCCTCCCTGAAGGCCATCTGGTACCCTGGGTGTTAGAGTACTTCCCATCCCAGGCTGTCAGCTGTCCATGGGAAATGGCTGATTGGGGTTAGTTTGTTGTGAAGTGCAAGTGGGGGCCTCATGCCAGACGCTGGCCAGTCCTAGGCCTCGGATGCAAGTGCATGTCCAGGAAAACATGCAGGCATCCAAACAGGAATGTGGTCTGCTGATAAATGGCACCCATGCTGGCATGCTTTGAACTTGGAAAAGGTAAGCTGCCCGGCCATTGGGTAAACAGGGGAAAGTGGCTAATTAGCGGGCACATGAAGGGGGATTGAGACTGAGAGAGGCTGAAGCTGTGCCCTTCCCTCCTATCTCAACTGGAGTTAACACGTTGTGTGCCAAGATGAGCACTGGGTACCTGCTGCTGCTGGACGTCTCCTGGCGGAGTCCGTACGGTGATGTGTTCTACCCTGGAATGGCAGACAGATGAGTTTGTCTCTGCACACAGTCACATGTGTGTGCCTCACATCACTGTGGCACTCCATGGGGAACCTGTCAATGGTCAACCAACCAAATCCCAGCTGCCTCCGTGCCCATATGCCAACTGTGTGGAACACTCAGGCTCCTTCCGGTCACTATGGCCATGTCTGCCTGGCATACACAGCCACTTTGTCAATAGGGACAACTTTTAGGGCCCCCTGTTTCCCCACCACACTCCCCACTGTCTACCAGGTGGCCCATCTCCATCCATCCCCCTGATTTACGGTACAGTTTTCATGTTGCCTGACAGGATCTGTGGTAGAGGCAGGGCAGATTGAGCCAGATGAGAACAGCATGGGAAGCTCCAGCCAACCCCTGCCTAGTGATCAAGCCAGTGTGGGTAGTGGTGAGAGCCAAGGATGTGAGGAGGCCACTGAAGGATCCGATGATGATGAGGATGCCATATTGGAGGAGCCAGGCACCAGTTTGAGGCTTCGATGCCCTGGTAAACATGAGTAAAATGACCTCAACACCATGTCAGGGGGCCACTGATCTGTCCCACAGGGACATTGCCATCCTAGGCCACCCAAGCATATGGGCTGACACCTTGATATCTGCGACAGCAGGGGGCTATGTTCAACCCACCCATAACTGAATGTGTTTTGTAGGAGCTCCACAGGGCAATGCTGGGGAGGAAGTGCTGTGAGCACTGAACTGTCAACCTCTCTGTGTTCCTTCCACAGTCGCCCTCAAACGAGAGTACCACTGGAACCAGCATCAGTGCTGCATCCATGCCCCCTCACTTGAGGATGACAGAGGCTTAGGTGAGGGATTGAACAGGGCGTTGGGGCAAGGTGATCGCCACAGCCATCATGCAGCACTTGTGGGAGCTGCATGATGCCTCCGCAGCAGTGCAGAGAGAGCAGCACAGAGGGATGGTGTCAGAGCTGAGTAGGACCAATGCTGTTCTCCAGTAACTGGTTGACACATACAGGGAGGATGTGAGGAGGAAAGTAGAAGGCCAGCAGGATATGATGGAGGAGATGCGGAGCACTAACAGGCTCATGGCAGTCATACTGCAGAACATGCAGTCTCGCCCTTCCACCGATGGCACCACTCTATCCTCCTCCATGCCTCCCTCCGCATCACAACAGGAGGTGGCCAGGGTTCCCTCTGCTAGTTAGTTCCTGACCAAGGAGGCGTCGCTAGAAGGGTCTGCTTCTGGGAAGGGGGGACGTGTGAAAAAGAGGGTGCAGCGTTATAGCCCATGATTTGTCACACAGTGGCCTGGTTGGAAGGGGGTGAGGGTGTCTCTACTGGGAAGGGAGTGCTAACTGCATGTCTGCTTTGTGCCTTGTGGTGCCCTGCTGTTTCTCTGCTGTAGATGAGCTTTGCTTCTAGGGACATACCCATTGCATCCAGCAATCACTATGTATTGCAGGTTGTCTTCGAAGGCTGCCTGTGACCTACCAGGGGGGTCTATCAAATAAAAGCACATTCCTGCCACTGTGTCTGCTCTTCTCGTGCCAAGCAGCTGGGGGTGGGTGTGACAGGGGGAGGCATGAAGTGCATGTCTCCCTTCAAATAGCTGCTCCCAGCCTGTGAGTACTCCCATGGGATGCCTCGCCCTTGTCCCTGTGAGGATGGTGGCCATGGATGGCAACAGGATTGTGCGCATGCTCTGCTGATGCCAGGTAGGAACCATGCACAGTTCATGAGGAAGCATGCATCACTTTATTCTCAGAGGGACAGGGTAGATGCATTAAAAATTTGGTTTCGAGTATGAATCTAAGATCCCTTCAAGGAAGCATGCATGCCTGGTGGCTTCAGGAACCTAGGGAGGCAGAGGGCACACTCTCATGGCAGCGGCAGCCAAGAACGTGGACAGCACCATGCAGGTTATCGTATGCTGAGTACGCATAGGCGCCTCGAGTGATGGTCATGGGTGTGGGTGGGAGGAGGTCTGGATGCAGTGCATGACCCTTGGTTTCGCAAATGTTATGCAGGATCACGCAGGCAGTGATAACTGGCAGGAAATTTGGCTTGGAGACAATCAGTAGAGCCACCAGGCAGCCCCATCTGGCCTTCAGCCTGCAAAGGCACGCTCTACCACATTGCAACAATGATTGAAGATCCTGTTGTAGGCCACCTTCTGGTGGTCCAACTGACCCCTGCCACCGGCTCAAGGGATAGGCTTCATCTCCAGGATGACAGGCCCAACCTGCAAACCATGGATGGTGATGGTCGGGTTCCTGGGAATGAATTGCCCAGCCTCCATGGCCTGCCACAAAATGGAGTGATGGAAGACATGGCCATCGTGGTTTCTCCCAGTATATCCCAGCTCAACTGCAGTAACACCAGCCTCTTCCAAATGGCTAGATAGGCTGCAAAAAATGTTGGAGAAGTATTTAATCCATGTTGAGGTAGTGATTGATACCTTCAGTGTGTATCTTGCTCCTTTCAGACCTCAGGTAAAAAGTTCACAGAATGTATCTTCTTTCCGTTCTGTTACTGCAAAGTCCAGACTTGCCACTGAGATTTTATGTATTCAGTTTTCTTACCTTTAAGTAGATTTTTATAATTCAGCCTACATTTAATTATGTTTTTCATGGTATTTTTTCAGATTTTTTTTGTAGGATTCCCTCCCCCCTTTTTTTTTTGGCTAGGTCCCTTTTGGCTGCCTTACATCCTGCATCAAACCAGCCATATTCTGTAGACTATGGCCCTTTCCACACCCTACTTTTTCCTGAACTCATTCAGTGGGGAACCTGGCAGCGGCTCTGCCAGAAGAGGAGCATGATGGGAGCTCTCTTTCTGCACTGGCTGGCTTTCTATGGAAGGGAGCATGATGGCCACGCCTCTTCTTTCTGCAGCCCAGCCAGGCACTTTCCCAGGCTGTGCTGGGGCAGGAAGGGCAGCCATTGTGCTTATGTGGTTTCTGCAGGACAGGTAAGTGTGGGATGATGGCACGATCACATGTCATTGATGAGAAAAACCCACCAATGATTTAATCCATGATCGCGCTGCATGACGACAGGTGAAGGACAAGACCATGATGACATCACACAGAAGTGTGACCGCGGTCCCATCCTTCTCCCACTCCCGTTGCGGGATGGGAGGGTGCTGTGGAAAGGGCCTGAGTATTTTTATCCATAGCTTTTATTAGATAGGGCCTAAGTTCTGTGACAATTTGTTGGTAGATGTCTAAGTAACTCATTGATTTATCACATAGTTGGTTTATATTTGTCAAAAAATTACAACGTAATTTCTCCTGGATCGTGTTGGAGTTTGGAGCCTATACTCACTGGTTGTTAGATAGAACATTATTCTCTAGCAGTTTACACATAGCATGTTTAATGATTACTTCCTGTTTGTTTGCATGTGTTCACACCCACTCTCTTCCTACATAATGTAGGCATCCCTTTGTTGTCTGGGGTCTCATCTGCTCTTCTCTCTCTCTCTCCTTGCCTGCCCTCCATGGAGCACATGTTATGAGAACTCTCTCTAGGTGAAATGTTCCAGTTCTCTTGATACATGTAGTACTCTTTCTTATCTTACTTTCCATGAGAAGATGAAACTGTGTTGGTTATACAAGTATTCACGAGTAAAACTACATTCATATATCTTATGAAGAAGTGTGATTTCTTTCTCTGTTAGATTTTATGTGTGGGGTTGAATGGGCTAGTGAACTGTTCAACTTCTGCCTAGCACATCAGATGCTCTGCTTAAGAAATCCACTACAACTTCTCATATTTCCTAGCTGAGTATTTTTATCTGTAGCTGTCATTAGACAAGGCCTAAGTTCTGTGACAATTTGTTGATAGATATCTAAGTGATATATTGATTTATCACGGAAGAGTTGGTACATACTTGTCAAATAATTACTATGACCCTTTCCACAACTTACCTTTTCTTGGTGCTGGGGCACGGGGATCGTGCAAGCAGCCTCTTGCGAGAGGCTCTCGTGTCCCCGCTGCTTTGGATCTGCAGCTGCTACCTGATGGCCAGCAGGCAACATCAGGGCTCCGCCTCTTCCTTCCGCAGTGCAGCCCAGGATTTTCCTAAGCTGTGCTGGGGCAGGAAGCGCAGGTGCCGCAGCTTCAGAGGCTCTGCATGCATGGTAAGTGTGCGCGGGGACCTGGAACGATGCACGATCACGCACCATTTTCGGCTACAAGCCAGAAATGAAATAGTGTGCGATCGGTGCTTGCTGGCCCCAGCAGCATTGTGTGATTGCGAGGACGTCATTTGGACAGCTCCTTGCAATCACATGACACTCCAGAGGCCCTTTCACATGACAAATGCCATGCGAAAAGGGCCTATGTGTCAGTATGTGATGTTCAAAATACATCTTCCAGTTCTGGGCCTAAAGGTTGCAAAAGACGCTCTGAAGCTACTTCAATTCAGGTGTTGAAATCCCCACATATAAGAATAAATGCATCAGGAAATGTCTGATTTATCTGTTCTAACAGAAATGTTAAATCTTTCCATATCTTGGGAAACACAAACAGACCATTAGTGGGGGAAAGTAGATATTTATACAGAAAAAGATGTTTCATGCATCTTTATTAATTTGTACTGGCAAAAGACAGTTAGTTTGTAAACCAAAATCCACCATCTGAGATTCTCTTTTCAATTCTATTGAAATAAAAGACACCAGACCACCAGTTCCTCAACCCTTCTTGATCTGAATCTTTTGAATGCACCTACCCTTTCTACTCAGTGCTCATACAGAGGAAAATGGTGTTTCTTCCATGCTATCCCCCAAAAGAGCACTGAGACCCTTGTTGCTTCATTTCCATGCATCCACAAGAGTAAAGGGATGCCCTTTTATTCTTATGGCTGCTCCTAAGCTAAACTCCACTGTATTGCCTGCCCTGGGCTCAAGCAGCATTGCCACATGCACCACACAAGTTTTGGGCTAGGCGTCCTCCTTTGTCTTCCGGGCTAATCTCTTGCCTTCCCACCTTCTGCATTCTTTGGCACACCTGCACAGTAGTGCCCAGAGCCTCCAGTGAAGGATGAGATACATCATCACTGTGGCCATTGATATTGTCACTACTATCTTTTATGGAATCTTGGACATGCTGATCAACTGGCCACAACCAGCTGGGACTTTTTTGTAGTCTCTTTAATCTGGGATTTTCCCCATTTTCCAGGATGAATGGCAACCAAATGTGGACCCCTTGTAAGGGCTCCATGGACCTGCTGGGCTCCGTGGACCCCAAGTTAAGAACCACTTCTTTAGGAGAAAGGGCAAAAGAAACCCCATTTCCTCAAAGGAGCACTGAGACAATAGAGAGCACTCTTTATTCCCTCAGTGCTCCTTTGGAAGGAAATGATATTTCTTTTACTCTTTCCCCAAAGCAGCACTGATACTCTCACTTTCCAACCACTGCTTTGGGGAAAAGGGAAAAAAAAAAATTCTTTAGGCCTGCTTTCCATATATAACCTTCCTTTAGGAAATTCCAGTTTATTCTACCCTCTTGGTGCTTGAAGGATCTCAGCATGCTACTCCACAGATGATTACTAAGCCTCCTTTCCTTTACATTGTCTACTGGAAGAATAAGGGATATCATTAAGCAACTGATGAGCAACTCTAAACAAATATTTGAGTATTTTTTGAAAAACAGAATATTTAAATCTAAAATTAAATATTGAAATATTGAATTAAATCTAGGGAGTCCTCAGCAACAAATTATATTTCCAGGAGTCCTCAATAAAGAAAAGATTAAGAACCACTGGTTTAGATAAGAAAACATTTATCTCATAAAAGACTATACTCTGATGGGATTTCATGCTCTGTTGCTACTAGATCAGGTTTATCAATAATTTGCTCAAATTTATTTGCTGTTTCCTTATATGAAGAGAACTGCATTTGCATAGATGGTGAGATATTTGCTTCAGCAAGACCTCCCAATTTTTAGCACTTTCATTAGAGGAATATAGAGATGAATTTCTTGCCTCTGCTATATCATCTCTTACCTCAGTTGTTACACAAAAACTCTTGAAGGAGCCTGGACTACTTGTTGGAGGCAAATCTATGATCCAGCTGTTGCTCACTTACTTTCAGGTTCCTTTTCATCATCTACTAGATCTACTGAGATCCATTCTAATATTGATTTTTGAACTACATGGGTAGTTGTCAGGATGATTGGTTCCTGTGCTGGATGTCTTTTACAATATGCAGGATAGTCAGTGTAGGGAAAAGTAGACTTGAGAATCACAGAATCATAGAATCAAATTATTGGAAGAGACCACAAGGGCCCTTGAATCCAACCTCTACCATGCAAGAATAAACTGTCAAAGCATTCCTGTCGGATGACCATCCAGCCTCTGTTTAAAAAATGCCAAAGAAGGAAACTCCACCACACTCCAAAGCAGTGCATTCCACTGTCAAACTGCTCTTATCATCAGGAAGTTCTTCCTAATGTTTAGATGAATACTCTCTTCATGAACTATGAATCCACTGCTCCATCTCCTAGTCTCTGGAGTAGCAGAAAACACGCTTGCTTCATCCTCTGTATGGCATCCCTTCAAATATTTAAGTATGGCTATCATGTCACCTCTTAACCTTCTCTTCTCTAGGCTAAATATACCCAACTCCCTAGGCCTCTCCTCAGGCCTTCTACCATTTTGGTCACCCTCCTCTGGACACGTTCCATCTTGCCAATATCATTCCTGAACTGTGGTGCCCAGAATTGGATAAAATATTCCAAGTAGGGTCTGACCAAAGCAGAATAGACTGATTTTATCACTTCCCTTGACCTAGACATATACTCCTGTTGATGCAACTCAGAATTGTAGTAGCATTTTTAGCTACTGCAACACACTGTTGACTCATGTTCAGCTTGTGGTCAACTAAGACTCCTAGATCCTTTTCACATGTATTGTGATCAAGCCAGGTGTCACTCATTTTATATCTCTGCATTTCATTTTTTTCTGCCCACTTGTTGTACCTTGCACTTCTCCCTGTAGAAATTAATTTTGTTAGTTTTGGCCCCACAATCTAATCTGTTAAGATCATTTTGAATTCTGATTCTATCTTCTGGGGTGTTAGCTACCCCTTCTAATTTGTTGTCATCTGCAAATTTGATTAGAATGCCCTCTATTCTTCCATCCAAATAATTGATAAAGGTGTCGAATAACACTGGGCCCAGGACAGAACCCTGTGGCACCCCACTAGTCACTTTTCTCCAAGAACTAGTGGTGAGTACAATTTGGGTTTGGTTGGTCAACCAGTTATAAATCCTTCTAACAGTATCATTGTCTAGCCCACATTTTACTACCTTTTTCACAAGAATATCATGGGGACCCTGTCAAAGGCCTTACTGAAATCAAGGTATGCTATATCCACAGCATTCCCTTCATCTAACAAAGTAGTAACTGGATCAAAAAAAGAGATCAGATTAATCTAGCATGACTTGTTTTTGAGGATCCCATGTTGACTTTTAGTGATCACAGCATTGTGCTTACAGATTGCCTGTTTAATGATCTGCTTTAGAATCTTTCCTAGTATTGATATCAGGCTGGTAATTGTTTGGGTCCTCTTTTTTCCCTTTTTGAAGATCAGGACAATACTTGCCCATCTCCAGTCTGCTGGAACACCTCCTGTTCTCCAGGAATTCTCAAAGATTATTGCCAAGGGTTCTGAGATTACTTTTGCCAGTTCTTTTAATACCCTGGCATGTAGTTCATTTGGCCCTGGTGACTTAAATTCATTTACAGTAACCAGGTATTCTTGTACTACCTCTTTACCTATTCTGTGCTGCATTTCCCCTACTGCATCATCTAGCACATTGTTTTCCTTTTAGGACAGTGGTTCTCAACCTGTGGGTCCCCAGATGTTCGTGGATTTCAGCTCCCAAAAGCCCCAGCCACTATGATCAATGCTCAGGGCTTCTGGGAGCTGAAGTCCACAAACATCTGGGGACCCACAGGTTGAGAACCACTGTTTAGGAGAAGACTGAGGCAAAGAAACTGAACACTAGTTCTGCTTTTTCTCTGTCCCCTGTCAGTATTGCATCATCCTCTCCACACAGAGGCCCTACCACTTCATTGTTCTTCCTTTTGCTATGGACATAACCAAAAAAGCCCTTATTGTTTTTAATCTCTCTAGCAAGCCTGAGTTCATTTTGCACTTCAGCTTTTCTGACATTCCCTCTACACTTGCTGGTTATTGTTTGAATTCTTTTTTGGTGATTTCCTCCCTTTGCCATTTCTTTTCCATTTCCCTTTTAAATCATAGCTCCATTGAAAGTTCTTTAGACATCCATCCTGGATTCTTTAGACATCTCTCATTTTTCCTCCTCATTGGAACTGTTAGAAATTGTGCCTTCACTTTTAAGAAACTCCCATTCATCATAAACTCCTTTCTCTTTTAGTATGTCTGACCATGGGATGGCACCTAATATTTCCCTAAGTTTACTGAAATCAGCTTTCTTAAAATCTAGAATGCATGTCTGACTATGCTTGGCTTCCCTTTTCCACTGTTTAGTAAACTTTAGGAGAACATGGTCACTTCCACCTAAGGTTCACACCACCTCCACCCTATTAATAACAAGTTCATCATTGTTGGGTAGGATCAGTTCTAAAATAGCTATCCCCTTGTTCCCTCCTCCACCTTCTGGACTATGAAGCTATCTGCAAGACAAGTGAGAAATTTGTGGGACCTGATACTCTTAGCAGAGTTAGACTTACAACAAATATCAGGGTAGTTGAAATCTCCCATTATCTCTCTCCTTCCTGAATGTTTTGTCATTTGTTTCGGGAAGGCATCATTCAAGTCCTCAGTCTTGCTTGGAGATCTGTAGTGGATCCCCTCACTGACATCACTGTTGGTTCTATCCCTCTTAATTTTTGCCCAAAATTTTAGTTATAGTGCTACAAAGCATTGAAGGCCAATTGTTAGTTGCAACATTATATCAGTTTGAAGCTTGTGTGTGTATTCAAAAGTATCAAATGACCAAGTGCTTTATTATTCCATGTTACTGTGTATCCGGGAGACGGGGAGAAGAAAAGAGAGAAGGAAAACAAAAGCACCACAAGTTGTTCTGAGAACTGGAAATGCTCAGAAATAAGTGATAGGGAACACGTTTTTGCTTCAAGGATGAAAGAGGAGTAAACAACTGAGAGTCTGGGAATTATATAACATTATGGGCTGATGGTTAATTGATGATTCTCTCCAATCACAGTGATACATGCCTAAAATTGTATGGGAAAGTATAAAACCTATGAATGCAATAGGTGCTTCAGTCTCAGCAACTTCAGAAGAAGTGTGCTCTGTTGCTTGCTTGTCACAAATAAACATTGCTATCTACCTCAGAGTGGAAATTGTGTGTTACAAATTATCCAGAGCATGACAGTTTGCTAGGATTCCTACTCCACCAAGTTTACCTCCTGATCTGGACACCATGCTGCTGCAGTATGCAGGCTGGAAGGAGTTACTACATCTGGAAAACCTGACCTAAGCAGGTGAGGAGAAAAATGGGGCCAATATCAGAACCAGGGTGTCTGGGCAACCCCAGGTAGGGCATGACCTTATCACACATCTATCCACTTGGAACCTAAAGACCATAGGCAATCACTGGGCTTGGACTCCAATTGGGGCAGCTGGTGGCCCCTGATTCCCAGATGGATACCCAGCATGCCATTGATACTAGGTTGGATGAATATCACAGTGGGACATACAAATCAGAGGCATGTCAGTGCATGAGGGCAAAGACCTTGGCCTGGAAATGGAGGTCCTGTGGCTGAGGGAGAAACCAGAAGATGCCAGAGACATGAGCTGTGAGATGTGGACCATAATGCATGTGGGCTAAGGAGAGGGGCAAGTGGTGGCAGAAGCAGTAGCAGCAGCAGGAGGAAGCAGGTCCCCCCAAGCAGCAGGGGACAGTGTTCCATGAGCTGGGACACCACAGTTTGGGGAAACTGGAGGAGTGCTCTCCAGGCAGCACCACCAATTCCTCAGCTACTGGGAGGAAGGTAACTGAAAGCATGTTTTAAGGTCAGGGTGAGTACTTGCCTTATTTTCTGACTCAAATCACTCATTTCCTGGCAGAGTGAGATCACATTTTTCCATCTGAAGAGTTGAAGGTGCTGTGTATGGAGAGGTGAGCATGTGACTGGCTGGGGGGTCTATGTGATGCTGGAGCACCAGAACTGGGCAATTTCAGTTCGTTCATGAATTGATTCTGAGCCTGCCTCATGTCACTGAAACAAGGGAACCAATCAGTGGCCAACTACTCTGAGGAATTCCAGCACTTGGCCCCCCAGCTACCCAACTGGTTGGAGGCTACCAACATCCACTATTTCCAGGAGGGCCTGAAACTGAAGATTGTTGAGTGGGCTGTGGTGCATGACAACCTGGAGTTCTTGATGGGTTGGATACTACTGGCTGGTGAGGAGGAGACCCTATGCTACTGGGTCAAATCTGCCTGCCAGAAGCAAAGCCTGTCAGTCAAACCCAAACCCAAGGGAAGGGCAGCAAGGGGGTCTACTGGGAGCAGAGCAGTGAAAAGGAGAGAAGGATTGGGCCTCTGCCTGCATTGTGGACTTGAGGTGCACTGGATCACCAACTTCTTGGAGAACTCCAAGAGCAGTGGAGACACCTTGGAACACATTGATTCTGAGCTGGTAGAAAATGAGTCAGGCCTGCCCTAAGCACTGAAAGGCAGGCTATATCTAGCAGGCATCCAGAGATTGCTGTGAATGGCAGTGCAACCCCATTTTTTGTGCCCATTAGGCTAAGTAAGACACTGGAGGTGAGGAAGTAGTATGGACTTGATGGCCATTATAGATTTGAGATGCACGCAATGTTTGATAAACCTCATGATTGCCATTGGCATGGGGGTTGTCAGCTGAAGCATTGGACAATCCTATCACTTTTGTATAGATGGAATGGATGGGAAATGCAGAGCCTCACTGGTGTTCCTGGGAGTAGAAGACCACTGGAAGACCATCCAATTCATTCTGACTCCAACAGCCCACTACTCAGTGGTCCTAGGACTGAACTGTCTGAAATTTCATGATCCCTACATTCTG
Organism: Iguana delicatissima; assembly: GCA_948472985.1. Classification (NCBI taxonomy): domain Eukaryota; kingdom Metazoa; phylum Chordata; class Lepidosauria; order Squamata; family Iguanidae; genus Iguana; species Iguana delicatissima. The sequence goes on from CAOKZL010002268.1 coordinate 117,916, forward strand.
TGGAGTAACAAGACAATATGCTTTCCTGAGTGCAAGTACTGTGGGCATGTTTGGGACAATTGTCAGAGACAGGGAGAGATTCTCCCTGTTATCCCAAGACTTGGGTGACTCAGGGGTCCACCTGCGATGCCAGTACCTCCATGTGACAGTGGGGAATTAATTAGTTCAAATTAGGAGGCCTGCAAGAGGGGGGTAACTTAACAAGATCTTTTTTTATATATATATTTTTATTAAAATTTCACACATTTAAAACATACATATCTATACATTGTTTATATTACAATAGATACATTCTTGTTCCTTCCAATCTTCTCCAGAATTCCTAATTATTGCATATATCATTGTTCTACATCTTTATAGATCCAAATTCTTGTTGTTTCTGCATTCAATCTATCATCACTTTATTCTAATTCTAATTGTTCCCTCTTTTCATCTTTATATCCTCCTAAACACAACTTACTTTTCAGCCAGCATATCATACATATCATATATCATATCAACATATCATCATATCAACATGTCATCAGTCATTTCATCTTTTCCCCCTTATAAGTATTGTTTCCTTACATGTTGGTTACCCAGCTTTAATGTATTGCAATTGTTCCCATTCTCTTTCTATTTCATCATCTGTTTTACCCTTTAGTCTCTGTGTAACTATGTCTGCATTCCTGTTTTCTAATAAAGTAATCAACCATTGATCCATTGTTGGAATTTCCTGATTTTTCCATACTTTAGCATATTCAATTCTGGCAGGCGTGATCATGTACAGTAAAATCCTCCAATAGTTTTTTTGTATTTTTGCATCAATCATATGTAACATATTTAACAGATATGTTTCTGGTGTTTTGTTAAACTGAATTTGGAGGATTGTACATATCTTATTATGTACTTCGTCCCAATATTTCTTTGCTTGCCTACACGTCCACCACATATGATACATCGTACCTACTTCTTTTTGACATTTCCAACATATGCCCACTCCGGTGTTATATATTTTTTTCAATTTTTCTGGTGTCATGCACCATCTGTAGAATAACTTAAAGTGATTTTCCTTTAAGTTTTGAGCAACTGTAAATTTTTGTGTTATTTTCCAGCTTCGCTCCAAGTCTTCTAATTGGAATGGATGGCCTATGTTTTGGGCCCACAAGATCATTGATGTCTTAACTACCTCCTCTTCTCTTTCTTGTTTCAATAATTTTTTATATGTGTTCGATAATAGGTGTGGGGGATTTCAAAAAATCATTTTATCAGATTGTCCTTCTCTTTTAGCTCAGACCCATATGTTTCTAAATCCATATTGAATTGTTCCAAGAGTTGTCTATATGGAAACCAGTTCAATACTATTCCCTCTTCTTCTAATTTTTCTCTTGTTTTAATTTTAACTGTATTTGTCTCTGTTTTATCAATGACGTCCTCATATTTTATCCAATTCTCTGTGTCTGTCCACCTTCCAAAAAAGGCTTCTTGAGCAGATATCCACAGGGGCAGTTATCTAATGTTTTTCTTTTTGTACTCATTCCAAATCTTTAATAACACTTTTCTGATGTAGTGGTGTGAGAATTATTTATCTATGTTAGCTTTTCCATATGCCACCCCATTCTTAAATCCGCTCCTTCAATTGCTAACATTCTTTGGTTTTATAAGTTTATCCATTCCTTGATCCATGTCATGACCGCAAGATCTTTCCACCAATGTTTATGGGGTCTTGCAGGAAAGAACCAGCCAGAGATTCCAAAATCAGCTAAAATGTGTAAATTGTAAGTTTACTCATGCACACAAAAGCTCCAAGCACATACACATTCTCACAAGAGGACAAAGGGAGGAAATTTGTAGATAGAAGAATTTTAGGGTTCAGATGATAATTACTAATGTGGAGAGCAGTGAAGAAAGCTGCAACGTGGCTTAGGCAAATGCTGAAGGACAGTACTCATTTGGAAATCAGAGTGACAGCATGACAACCAGCAAGTGAAGTGCTACCTTTGACTGGTCAAAATGGAAGACTTATATACCCAAAAACTACTCTACGGGTATGGGCATGAATGGATCTTCCAACAGAGTGGACAATGGGAGTTACAACACAGACAATGAGGTCTGGACAGAGTTAATGGTCTTAATGTTTAATGACAAAGAGGTAATAGCTATCCTAATAGCTCTGTATTGTGAAGAGGTTTGGGGACGATGCAGGGTTCATTTGGTGAACCAGGTGGCAGCAGAGCTGCAATTGCCAACCGCTTATAAGCAAATCCATCCTGTGTTTCATTTCAGCCTGCTGAAACCAGTGCGAAGAGACAAGGGCCAATTAAGACCTGAAGAGGAACCTCCACCTCCACCTATCATGGTGGGGCAAGACCAGCATTTTGAAATATCTGAAATTTTGGACTCTATAAAAAAAGAGGAAAACCACAATATTTTGTAAAATGGAAATATCTACCTGACAGTGAGAGGGAGTGGGTGGAGGCACAGAATGTCAGAGCTTCTTGCCTTGCGAGAAAATTTCATGACAAATACCCTCACAAACTGGTGGCATAAGGTTTCAAGAGGGGGGCAGAATGTCATGTCTTCTATGATTCCTGGCATAATTGACAGTGTTACGCATTCATGATTATGCATTAAAAAAAACATAGTATTAGAAAATTATTGTTATAGGTCATCCTTTTAGTGTTGTAACTTGAATTTTTGTAGTTAGCATTTAGTTGAGCTGTTAAGATAGAAAGCTGGGCTAAGTGTCACTTTTAGTGTAGCAATCAACTGGTGATTTACTATAAATGACTGGGAAGTACCTAAGTTGTAAACGTGGATTCCATGTATTGCATTTCAATTAGTTAAAAAACTAGTTAAAAAAAAATAGTGCCTGGCCAAAGTAAAGCTATATAAATAAATAACAAAATAACAGATATATTAGGTCAAGGTATGATCTAATATACAGACATCAAGACAGCCAATGAGAACTGGGGAAAGGGGAAGATACAAAAAGTTTGACATGGGAATCAAATTTATGACAACATTGTATCGAGATAAAACTGGAATGCATGATGAGCAACCATTGCTGATCAAGCTTAAGATGCCTCATTAAATACATTGGTAAAACCCTGTGTGTTTTCTTGAGAGCCAGAAGGCGGATTGTACATGATACATATCCAGCTATCTAACATACTCCTCATAGATCATGTCTTCCAGACCCTTCACCATTTTGGTCGCCCTCCTCTGGACATGTTTTAGCTTGTCAATATCCTTGTTGAAATGAGGTGCCCAGAACTGGACACAGTATTCCAGATAAGCTCTGGCCAAAGCAGAATAGAGCGGTACTATTACTTTCCTTGATCTAGACAACATATTCCTATTGATGCAACCAAGAAAGTGTTGGCTTTCTTGGCTGCTGCATCACATTGCTGACTTATGTTTAGCTTGTAGTCTACTAAGACTCCTAGATCCCTTTCACATGTACTGTTGTCCATTCAGGTGTCTCCCATCCTATATTTATGAATTTAATTTTTTTCTGGCTAGGCGAAGAACCTTATGTTTCACTCTTTTGAAATAAATTTGTTAGCTTTGGCCCAGCTCTCCAACTTGTCAAGGTCATTTTGAAATTTGATCCTGTCCTCTGGGGTATTAGCAACCCCTCCCAATTTGGTATCATCTGCAAATTTGATCAGCACACCCTCTATTCTTTCATCCAAGTCATTGATGAAGATATTGACTAGCACTGGGCCCAGGACAGAACCCTGCGGCACCCCACTAGTCACTTCTATCCAGGATGAAGAGAAGCCACTGGCACCATTTAGGCTTGGTCAGTCAATCAATTATAAATCCACCTCACAGTCTAGCCCACATTTTACCAACGTCTTTGCAAAAATATGATGGGGAACTATGTCAAAGGCCTTACTGAAAACAAGAAATGCTACATCCACAGCATTCCCTTCATCTATCAAGCTCGTAACTCTATCATAAAAAGAGATAAGATTAGTCTGGCGTGATTTGTTTTTGATAAACCCATGTTGAATTTAATGATCACAGAATTCCTAAGGCCCTTTTCGCATGGCATTTGCCATGCGAAAGAGCACCTGGAGCATTGCGTGATTGTGAGAAGCGATCTGCATGATGCACTCACAATCATGTGATGCTTCAGGGTAGGGCAGGCACCACTCGTGCACTTTTTCATTTTTATCTGAAAATGGTGTGCAATTGAGCATTGCTCCAGGGCCCCGTGTGCACTTGCCATGTGTGCGGAGCCTCTGGAGCTACAGCAGTCATGCTTCCTGCCCCAGTGCAGCCTGGGAAACTCCCAGGCTGTGCTGTGGAAGGAAGAGGCAGGGCTCTTGTGCTGCCTGCTCAGGAGCAGGCAGCTCATACAGAGCTGAAGCAGCAAGGACGTGAGAGCCTCTTGCTGGAGGCTGCTCACGTGATCCCCGCACCCCAGTGCCAAAAAAGGTGAGGTGCGGAAAGGCCTAAATAATTACAAACTGACTGTTTAATTATCTACTCTAGAATCTTTTCAGGTATTGACTTCAGGCTGACTGGGTGATAATTATTTGGGTCCTCTTTTGTTCCCCTTTTGAAGACGGAGACAACATTTGCCCTCCTCCAATCTTCTGGGACTTCTCTTGTTCTCCAAGAATTCTCAAAGATTATCTATCGCCAGTGGTTCTGAACTTATTCCTGCCTGTACTTTTAATAGCCTTGGCTGCAATTCATCTGGCTGTGGAGACTTCAATTCATTTAGAGTAGACAGGCATTCCTGTACTACTTCTCTACCTATGCTGTCCTGAGTTTCTGTCACTTCCCCACCTGCTCGCCACTCCCAGGTTGAGTACTTTTTTACTTTTGCAAAAAAACTGAGCAAAGAAGGTGTTGAGTAGTTCTGCCTTTTCTCTTCCTACTATTAGTACTTGGCAGGCTTCTCCATGCAGCAACCCTATCATTTCCTTGTTTTTCCTTTTGCTGCAGATGTATCTAAAAAAGCTCTACTTATTGTTTTTAACTTCTCTTAGAATCTTGAGTTTATTTTGTGCTTTAGCCTTTCTGACCTTCCCCCTACATATCCGGGTTGTTTAAATTCCTCTTTGTTGATTTCCCCATTTTTCCATTTATTGTACATGTTTCTTTTAACACTTAGCTCAGTCGAGAATTCTTTAGTCAACTATTCTGGTTTCTTTAGATACTTCCCATTTTTCCTTCTTAATGGAACAGTTTTAAATTGTGCCTTCAGTATCACACTTTTAAGAAACTCTCATCCATTGGCATGCCTTTCTATGTTGCAACAAGGCAAAAGTGCAGAAGTCATTTACAAACCATGTGGTTCACAAGGCTTTATATAAGGTATGGGAAAAATATAAACAGTTGCTATATAATAAAATATCCTCTTGGTTTTCCCCATCTGAAGGACTTTCTATTAAAGAACTCCAGAGTTATGATATATGGTTAACGTATCATGATGTTCTGATACAACAAGGAGATGTTTACCAGCTGAAAGATAGACAGCAACTACTGGAAGAAGGATTTAATATCCAGTGGTTCCCTAATCACTAAATAAAAGCAAAATTTAAGGCAGATATGAACTCCATTGGTATAGACACACAAATATCAGATTTTGAGAAGCATTTACATAGACAAACATCTACTGTCCACTCTTTATAGATTGCTCTTAAAATTCAATATGGAGGAGGAAACAGTGAAAGATTGCATGGCTAAATGGGTAAAAGACCTAGCCCACAACATCCATCTGGAAGATTGGAAAAAATTATGGTTGAACAATCAAAGATATACTAGATCACATGATCTTCAGGAAAACTGGCTGAAAATGATATATAGGTGGTACCTCTTGCCAGTCAGAATTGCTAAGACATACAAAGGGACAAATAATCAATGGTGGAAATGTAAGAAGGCAGGAGGTACTTTCTACCATATGCGGTGGGAATGCAACTGTGCAGAGAGATTCTGGTACATGATAAGATCTAAAATTCAAAAAAATTTACAGACGAAGATTGATTTAAATCCAGAAATATTTTTACTAGGCCTTTGGAAATCTGATTATATGGGAAATAAAAGAATCAGAACACTACTCTGGCATATGACTACTGCAGCCAGAATAGTCTCCACAAGACATTGGCGAGCCAGCTGCATTCCCACTGAACAGGAGTGGACAGAAAGGCTGATTGAAGTTGCTGAAATGGACAAACTAATTTACATATTAGATGGGAAATTCAACACTAAATTTTGTAAAGACTGGGAACTGATTAAGCAATATCTTAAAGTTAAAGTTGGAGATATTAATGTAATTGGTTTTGAAATCTGAATATCTGAAAACTTTACTACTGATTGGAAAAGGATTGAGCCTGAATTAACTTAATCCATAGTCAATAATCCTTATTTTAAAAAAGTAAGTAGTTACTGAGAACATATAGTAATGCCTTATAAAATAAATCTTTCTCTTTTTTCTCTCTTTAGAGGTTGTAAGCAAGATTATTTAATTATAATACAATTAAATTAGAAAGATTATTTTTTTTTCTTTTGACTTTCGAAATTAACCTCGGTGATAGCTATAATTTCAACAGAGGTAAGGAAGCAACGCGGTAATCATGAGAAGTCAACATGGATTTCTCAAAAATAAGTCATGCCAGACTAATCTTATCTCTTTTTATGATAGAGTTACTAGTTTGATAGATGAAGGGAATGCTGTGGATGTAGCATACCTTGATTTCAGTAAGGTCTTTGACAAAGTTCCCCATGACATCCTTGCAAAGAAGCTAGTAAAATGCGGGCTGGACCGGGCTACTGTTAGTTGGATTTGTAATTGGCTAACCGACTGAACCCAAAGGGTGATCATGAATGGCTGCTTTTCATCCTGGAGAGAAGTGACTAGTGGGGTGCTACAGGGTTCTGTCCTGGGTCCAGTGCTGTTCAATATCTTCATCAACGACTTGGATGAAAGAATAGAGGGCATGCTCATCAAATTTGCAGATTACACCAAACTGGGAGGGATTGTTAATACGCCAGAAGACAGGATCAAAATTCAAAAGGACCTGGACAGATTGGAGAGCTGGGCCATGGCTAACAAAATAAAATTCAACAGAGAGAAGTGTAAGGTCCTACACTTAGGTAGAAAAAATGAAATACAGAAATATAGGATGGGGGACATGTGGCTGGATAGCAGTACGTGCTAAAGGGATCTAGGAATCTTAATAGATCACAAGCTGAACATGAGTCAGCAGTGTGATGCGGCAGCCAATAAAACCAATGCAATTCTCGGCTGCATCAATAGGAGTATGGTGTCTAGATCGAGGGAGGTACTGGTACCACTCGACTCTGCTTTGGTTAGACTTCATCTTGAATACTGTGTCCAGTTCTGGGCACCCCAATTCAAGAAGGACATGGTCAAGCTGGAGCAAGTCCAGAGGAAGGCGACCAAATTGGTGAGGGGCCTGGAAGCCATGCCCTATGAGGATAGACTTAGAGAGCTGGGTATGTTTAGTCTGCAGAAGAGAAGGTTAAGAGGGGACATGATAGCCATGTTTAAATATTTGAAGGGATGTCATATAGAGGAGGGAGAGGGCTTATTTTCTGCTTGACAAGGAGCAATGGATTCAAGCTGCAGGAAAGGAGATTCCACCTGAACCCCAGGAAGAACATCCTGACAGTCAGGGCTGTCCGGCAGTGGAATATGCTGCCTCGGAGTGTGGTGGAATCTCCTTCTTTGGAGGTTTTTAAGCAGAGGCTGGATGGCCATCTGTTGGGAGTGCTTTGAGGGTGTTCCTGCATGGCAGGGGGTTGGACTGGATGGCCCATGTGGTCTCTTCCAATTCTATATTTCTGTGATTCTATGAAGAGTTCATGCCTTAAACATTAAAAATTTTCTGCCGTGGGAAACTACTCAGGAAGAAAAAGGAATGAACTACAGAAACTTACTATTCAGACTAGTATTGTTTTAAATATATTCCTTTCTCTTGTTTAAAGAAAGTTGATAAGATACCCAGATTGGTAATAGCCTGCAACCTTTTTGTTTGGGGAAGCTTATCCCTTTTCTTTTTTTCTTTTTTTTTCACTTTCTAATCTCTTCAGTATTTATCAATAGGTAAACCATAGTATTAGTAATGTATTGTTTAAATATTTCCATAATATATACACTATTTATATTCTTTTTTATCTTCTTGTTTCCTCTGTTTGAATAATTTATATCTGTCTGTATAACTTATAGTTGTTCGACATTTTTTTTGGTTCTTTTCTTAGGTATTAGGTTTTGGTGTCAATTAGGTCTGTATTTATAATGTATTATTTGTTGGATTCTCTTTTGTCTTTTTGACTATATTTAATTTAATATAAATAAATTATTTAAAAAGCTCCCATTCATCATAAACATCTTTCTTTTTTAGTACCACAGGATGGCACCTAATATTTCCCTAAGTTTACTGAAATTAGCTTTCTTAAACTCTGGAATGTCTGTATGGCTACTTTTGGCTTCCCCTTCCCACTGAATAACAAATTCCAGTAGAGCATGGTCACTCCCACCTAAGTATCCCACCACTTCCAGTCTATTAACAATGTCATCCCTGTTGGTTAGGATCAGCTAAGGAACTTAGGTGTTTTGGCAGGACTGTGGGGCTGAGTTTGTTTGCTTATTTCTCTGTGTTGTTTTTTTTTTGTGTGGGTTTTTTTTGTGTTTGTGTGTGTGCGTGCGCGTGTGTTTTTGTTTTTTTTTGCTTGCGCTGGCCGTGTGCTCTCCCTGAGTTCACAGCCTATTGTCAGCTAATTGTTTGTTAGTTAGTCAGTTAACTGTCAATCAAACTAGGGAGAGTTAATCAAGCTAGGGGGAGGAGCCAGCTAGGGGAAGGAGGCTTTATTAGGAACTCCCAGCAGTCTTCTTGCTGACTTCCAGAGGAGAGAGCAGAAGGTAAGCTGGGTCTGTGAAGACAACTTTAATAGGTGTTTTTGCAGGACTGTGGGGCTGAGTTTGTTTGCTTATTTCTCTGTGTTGTTTTTTTCTGTGTGGTTTTGTGTGTGTGTGTGTGTGTGTGTGTGTGTGTGTGTGTTTTGTTTTTTTTTGCTTGCGCTGGCCGTGTGCTCTCCCTGAGCTCACAGCCTATTGTCAGCTAATTGTTTGTTAGTTAGTCAGTTAACTGTCAATCAAACAAGGGAGAGTTAATCAAGCTAGGGGGAGGAGCCAGCTAGGGGAAGAAGGCTTTATTAGGAACTCCCAGCAGTCTTCTTGCTGACTTCCAGAGGAGAGAGCAGAAGGTAAGCTGGGTCTGTGAAGACAACTTTGATAGGTGTTTTTGCAGGACTGTGGGGCTGAGTTTGTTTGCTTATTTCTCTGTGTTGTTTTTTTGTGTGTGGGTTTTGTGTGTGTGTGTGTGTGTGTGTGTGTGTGTGTTTTTGTTTTTTTCCTCAGTGTTGTTTTTTTTTGTGTGGGTTTTTTGTGTGTGTGTGTGTGTGTTTGTTTGTTTTTGCTTGCGCTGGCCGTGTGCTCTCCCTGAGCTCACAGCCTATTGTCAGCTAATTGTTTGTTAGTTAGTCAGTTAACTGTCAATCAAACTAGGGAGAGTTAATCAAGCTAGGGGGAGGAGCCAGCTAGGGGAAGGAGGCTTTATTAGGAACTCCCAATTTCATTCATCTACTTCATTCCATCAAGTTCAACCATTCAAGTTTAGGAACAACCAATCCTTATAGCGACTGAACAAATTTAGGAAGAGTTCAACTGAGCTTGGGAGTTAGCTGAGCAGACATAGCTTATACAGCTCAAATTAAGAAAGGAGGCCCAGTTTTTTTTTCTTGTTCTATTCTCAGTATTATCAAGTATGGAAGGGGAGGGAGCTGCTGCTGTCACCTGTAGCACTTGTGGCATGTTCCTTTTCTTGCCACAAGATGTGGTCGGGTACACCTGCAGCAAGTGCAAGCTGGTCACCTTCTTAGAGGTCAAGGTGTGGCAGCTGGAGGCACAGGTTTCTAATCTTCGTCTTATTAGGGAAGGTGAGGACTTCTTAGATAGGGCAGAGAGGACCTTCCTGAGGACCGGATATGCGGAGGAGCTGCCTGATGAGGAAACCAGTTCCGTGAGCCACGAAAGCGATGCTTGGAGGAATGTCACACGGAGAAGTAGAAGGGCCAGGAAGGAAACAGAGACTCTCAAACTACAGAATCGCTTCAACGTTCTTGGTGCTGTGAATGATGAGGAACACCAGAAGGAGGGAACAGAACATCAGCAAGAAGGAATCCAACTTCGGCAACTGGAACTTCAACACCAACAGGACAGCATCCAACATCGGGAAGTCCAGCACTCCCGACCTCAACACAATGCCCAGGCAATCCTGGAAGAATCTGCTTGTCGAAGAACCCCGGACAGGCCTCAGAGGAGGCGAGTTCTGGTGGTTGGGGACTCCTTGCTCAGAGGAACTGAACCGGCAGTTTGCAAACCGGACAAGCTCAATCGAGAGGTCTGCTGTCTTCCTGGGGCCAGGATAAACCACGTAACGGAGAGGCTAGCCAGGCTGGTCAAGCCCACTGACCGTAAGCCCCTCGTTTTGGTACACGTTGGAACCAATGACACGGTGAAGCGCAGCTTTCACCACATCACAAAGGACTACGAGCTTATGGGGAGAAAGCTTAAGGACCTTGGAGCGCAGGTGGTTGTTTCATCAATCCTCCCTGTTCAAGGATATGGTGCACGAAGGGAAAGGACAATAGTAGAGGTCAACAGCTGGCTCCGCACATTTTGCCGCCGCCAACAGTTTGGCTTTTTGGATCATGGCTTGAAATTCCAGGAACATGGGCTTCTGGCAAGGGATGGGCTGCACCTCACGAAACTTGGCAGGAACGTTTTTGCAAACAGTCTCACAAGGAGGATTAGGAGGGCTTTAAACTAAGTACAACTGGGGAGGGAGACAAGATTATTCAGGACAAGGACTCAGCAAGTGCAGGGGAAAAAGGCCCAAATGATATCGGCCAAGTAGGAATAGCATCCAATCGTGGGAGGGGTGGAAACAATGCTATGGGACTTGCAGGAAGGGCACGGGGACTTAAGTGTCTCTACACTAATGCAAGGAGTATGGGAAACAAACAAGATGAATTTGAACTCCTAGTACAGCAAAATAAATATGATTTGATAGGCATCACTGAGACCTGGTGGGATGAGTCTCACGATTGGAATGTAGGAATAGAAGGGTATAGCCTATTTTGTAGAAATAGACCAAATAAGAAAGGAGGAGGAGTAGCCTTATATGTCAAGGATGTTTTCACCTGTAAAGAGATCCATGACTTGAACACCGGAAGCCAGGTCGAGAGCATCTGGGTAAAAATTAAGGGAGCGAGAAACAATAGGGATATTATAGTGGGGGTTTACTACAGACCTCCAAGCCAGACTGAGGACCTCGATGGCGCTTTCGTAGACCAAATGACTGCACATTCAAAAAGGAGAGATACAGTAATAATGGGAGATTTCAACTACCCGGATATATGTTGGCAGTCAAACTCTGCAAAGGCGGCAAGGTCCAGCAAGTTTCTTACTTGTCTTGCAGACAATTTCATGGTCCAGAAGGTGGAAGAGGCGACAAGGGGATCAAATATTCTGGATCTGATCCTGACCAACAGGGAAGACCTTGTTAATGACGTAGAACTGGTTGGATCTTTAGGAGAGAGTGACCATGTCCTATTAGAATTTTGTATTCAGTGGGGAAGAGAAGGCAAGTGTAGCCAGGCATTCGTCTTAGATTTTAAAAAAGCAGACTTCTGTAAACTGAAGGAGCTGCTGGCTGAAATCCCGTGGTCAAGAATAGTCAATGAGAAAGGAGTTCAGGATGCATGGGAGTTCTTCAAAAGGGAGGTACTGAAGGCACAGGCTAAAACTGTGCCATTAAGGAGGAAAAATGGAAGGCATCTGAACAAACCGGAATGGTTGACTAAAGAGCTCTCAGCTGAGCTAAGTATTAAGAAAAACATGTACAGGAAATGGAAGAAGGGGGAAATCACCAAAGAAGATTATAAGCAAGTAGCCAGGAGATGTAGGGAGAAGGTCAGAAAGGCTAAAGCACAGAACGAACTTAGGCTGGCCAGAGACATTAAAAACAATAAAAAGGGCTTTTTTAAATACGTTCGCAGCAAAAGGAAAAAGAAGGAGACGATAGGGTCACTGCGCAAGGAAGATGGTGAATTAATAACAGGAGGAAGAGAAAAAGGCAGAACTCAACACCTTCTTCGCCTCAGTTTTTTCCCAAAAGGATAAAAACACGCAACCTGGCAGTTGGGGAGCAGGTGAGGAAGTGGGGGAAATGCAGCACAGAATAGATAGAGAGGTAGTACAGGAATACCTGGCCACACTGGATGAATTCAAGTCTCCAGGGCCAGATGAATTGCATCCTAGGATTTTAAAAGAGCTAGCAGAGGTCATTGCGGAACCTCTTGCTATAATCTTTGAAAACTCTTGGCGGACAGGAGAAGTTCCGGCAGACTGGAGGAGGGCAAATGTTGTCCCCATCTTCAAGAAGGGAAAAAGAGGACCCAAATAATTATCGCCCAGTCAGCCTGACATCAGTACCTGGAAAGATCCTGGAGCGGATCATCAAACAGTCAGTTTCTAATTACTTAGAAAACAATGCCGTAATTACGAAAAGTCAACATGGATTTCTCAAAAATAGGTCATGCCAGACTAATCTTATCTCTTTTTATGCTAGAGTTACTTGCTTGATAGATGAAGGGAATGCCGTGGACATAGTATATCTTGATTTCAGTAAGGCCTTTGACAAAGTTCCCCATGACATTCTTGCAAAGAAGCTAGTAAGATGTGGGCTGGACAGGGCTACTGTCAGGTGGATTTGTAACTGGTTGACTGACCGTCCCCAAAGGGTGGTCACCAATGGCAGATTCTCATCCTGGAGAGAAGTGACTAGTGGGGTGCCACAGGGTTCTGTCCTGGGCCCGGTGCTGTTCAATATCTTCATTAATGACTTGGATGGAGGAATAGAGGGCACGCTGATCAAATTTGCAGATGACACCAAATTGGGAGGGGTTGCTAATACGCCTGATGACAGGATCAAAATTCAAAAGGACCTGGACAGATTGGAGAGCTGGGCCAAGGCTAACAAAATGAACTTCAACAAAGAGAAATGTAAGGTCCTACACTTAGGCAGAAAAAATGGTATGCAGAAATATAGGATGGGGGACACGTGGCTGGCTAACAGTACATGTGAAAGGGATCTAGGAGTCTTCATAGACCACAAGCTGAACATGAGTCAGCAGTGTGATGCGGCAGCCAAGAAGGCCAACGCAATTCTTGGTTGCATCAATAGGAGTATGGTGTCTAGATCGAGGGAGGTATTGGTACCACTCTATTCTGCATTGGTTAGACCTCATCTTGAATACTGTGTCCAGTTCTGGGCACCCCAATTCAAGAAGGATATGGATAAGCTGGAGCAGGTCCAGAGGAGGGCAACCAAAATGGTGAGGGGCCTGGAAGCCATGCCCTATGAGGACAGACTTAGAGAGCTGGGTATGTTTAGTCTGCAGAAGAGAAGGTTGAGAGGGGACATGATAGCCATGTTTAAATATTTGAAGGGATGTCATGTTGAGGAGGGAGTGGGCTTGTTTTCTCCTGCTCTTGAGACCAGGACAAGGAGCAATGGATACAAGCTGCAGGAGGGGAGATTCCGCCTGAACCTCAGGAGGAATTTCCTGACGGTCAGGGCTGTCCGGCAGTGGAATGTGCTGCCAGGGAGTGTGGTGGAGTCTCCTTCTTTGGAGGTTTTTAAGCGGAGGCTGGATGGCCACTTGTCGGGAGTGCTTTGAGGGTTTTCCTGCATGGCAGGGGGTTGGACTGGATGGCCCTTGTGGTCTCTTCCAACTCTACATTTCTATGATTCTATGATTCTATGATCTATGATTCTTAAAGAGTTCCGTAAATGCCATGCAGAAGCAACAGAAACAGACAAACAAATTATTTTTTTTGAACAAACAAGTAGAAAGATAAGAAAAAACAAAGAAAACAAAAATGTGAAGGAAGCAACTGAACAAACATAATTTTGAAGAAAACTCTTTGGAAGAAATGAACTGGATGGTAGATGAAAAGAAACTGAGAGAGGAGTAGTTTTGTCGAGTAGGACCATGTGTCAATTTCTCACTGAGGTTATGCAGCTCCAGAACTTTCCAAAATGAGTTTTTGCAAGCAGTAGACTTAGTTGTGCAGTAACCACAATGAAGAACAAACAGAGACACACTCCCCCTGTCTGGTTCCTGTTGAAGATCATCCACCAAGGCAACTAAAGCCATTTCTGTCCCATAACCAGGACTGAAACCAGAGTTAAATCATCTAGATAATCTGTTTCATCCAGGAACTCCTGGAGCTGGAAAACTATGACATACTCCAGAATATTGCTCCAAAAAGGGGCATTGCAGACAGTCTGGTAATTGTCTAACTTGGGATCCAGATTTTGCTAAGTACAAGTTTCATGACAGGCTCTTTTAGGCAGGACAGAACCATGCCTTGCTGCACTGAAGTATTCACCACTTCCTCTATTAAGTTGGCCAGTCTCCCTCTGGCTACTTTAAAGAGCTAGAAGAGCAAGGTTCTAAATGCATGTGATGGGTCTCACCTCTGCAAGGATCTTTAGGCTTGACAAACTGAAATATATCCAAAAGAGAGGCAAGATCATATCCATGGGGCCTGTATCAATTATAGCATCTAAGACAAAGGCCCTTTCCATAGCCTATCTTCTTGTGGTGGCATCTGGTGGGGATCCTCTGCTGGGAAGAGAGTGCGACAGGAGCGGTCTCCTCCACAAGGGACAAGCTCCCTGCTGAAGAAAGCCTAGTCAATAACCACGCTGCTTCCTTCATAGCTCAGCCACGCACTTTCCCAGGCTGTGCTGAGGCAGGCAGCACCTCCATCATACTTTCTGCCCTTTCACAGGATAGATGCAGGATGGTGGCATGATTGCGCATCATTGATGGGGAAAACCTGTCAATGATTTAACCCATAATCATACTGCCTGGGGATAGGAGAAGGAAGGGACCGTGACAATGTCATGCAGAAGAGTTGTCATGGTCCCATCCTTCTCCTGTCCCCATGGCAGGATGGGCAGGTGTTGCAGAAAGGGCTAGAGTGTATCCAAATAATTTTGTTTGCAAAATGCCTTGCAAATTCTTCATGGGAGGCTGTTGAGTGCTCTTGTGGGATAGAGTGTAAAACATTCCTAATCACTTAAGACAGCTCAGCTGGACCACTCAGTGTAGATGCAAAACTATCACACGGTTTTCTTGGCAACATTTGTTCAGAGGAGGTTTGCCTTTTCCGTCCTCTGAGGTGGAGAGAATGTGACTTGTCCAAGGTCATCCTGTGGATTTTCATGGCTCAAAGGGGATTCAAACCCTGGTCTCCAGAGTTATAGTACAAGACTCAAACCACTACACCACGGTGGCTCTCCTTTGCAGTTTAGGAAGAACTATTCTGAATTTCACCATGGCACTACCATTCTGCAATGGTAGGATTGTATGTTCCTGTGAAGCAAATGTGCTGCTTGTAGGGTCTCCTGTGTCAGACAGGCTATTGCTAAGCAGCAGTGGGTGTGGGTGTGTAACACTGCCAGAGTATCTTCAGATAAAACTACAGTAGCACCATAGCTAACAATAGCTAGTACTATACAGAAGGAAGCACAGCAAACCCCTTTGATTGTCTTTTACCAGGAAAATCCTATGATTAGACCATCCAAAATGAGAAAAGAGATAGTGCCAGAAGATGAGACTCCCAGGTCGGAAAGCACACAAAAAGTTATTGGGAAAGAGCAGAGGACATTTAAGAGTAATGCTGTGGCTAATGATACAACTGAACTCAAGCCAAAAAGACGTTCAGCTGTTGATGTGCTCAGAGGTGAAAGGAAAGTCCACAGCTTCAAAACACATATTATAGAATCATGGGTCATGGAAACCTAGATATAATAAAACAAGAAATAGAACATATAAATATTACAAGGCCATTTCCGCACTACACTGTTATAGTGCTATTATTCCACTTTCAACATCCTATGGAATCCTGGAGTTTGCAGTTTAGAGAGAGGCTTTTAGAAGGCCTCTCCCTAAACTGAGAGGCCTTCTCAGCCAGAGAGCTCTTTGGCCTCAGTAAACTATGAACCTCAGAATTCCATAGGATGTTGAAAGTGGAATGATAGCACTATAACAGTGTAGTGTAGAAATGGCTCAAGACTTGGTTTGAACAAGCTGAAGTGGACAGAAGTGAGATATTTTGAGTAAGAAAATTACACTGTTTTACTCAGGAAATGAAAATCTAGGAAGAAATAGTAAGGAGTGGTGTAGCAAAAGAAGTCAAATGATATAACGCAAAATCTGACCAAATTGTATCAACAAGACTTTGGGGAAAACCAATCAATATAACCATAATCCAGGTTTATAACCATAATCCAGGTTTTAAACTACAGAAGCAAAAGGAGAAGAAATGGAAAGATACTGTGGTGGAGTCCTGGAGCAAACTGATCAACACCAAAACAGGATTCCTTATTAATCATAGGCAATTGGAATACAAAAAGTAGAAAACAGAGCAGAATCAAATATTGTACAATTTTTTCCTCCTTCTTCTTTAGTGAATGTTACCACAGATTATCATTCAGACTAAGATCTGGGCTTTGACTGGGCCATTAAAAGATATTCATGTTCTTATTTTAAAACCAATTCAGTGTTACTCTGGCTGTGTGAAGAGTGCCCATGCACATGTAAGAACTGCCTGAACCTCATCCCTTATAACTAGCAGCTCTCTCCCAAAAGCTGACACCTATGTCAAAATTCAGATACTACACACATTCAGGCCAAAAGGACTGTGTTCTCTTGGAGTACTTCTTTCACATTTGCATAGCTGTTCCACAGACTTCCAAACGAAAGTCCCCCCCCCCTTCATTTCCTAGTGAATAACCACTCCATTATTTGGGATAGCAGAGAAATATTAAAGGGTATTCTTGGTTTGTACACATCACCTCTCCACCAGACAGTTGTCCAGTCTGGAACAGGCCAGCCATCATCTTTTTGTATAAGTTACATTCCTTCCATTGCAGAGGTGATAAGAGAACTGCATTAATTGCTATCTTGTAAAACTGACATGATACACGGAATATCTTCAGACAGTTGGGCATGTGCAAAGAACAGGAAACTTGAGTCATATTTTCTCTTTTCAGAGTTTTTTTTTTAACAGCCAAAACTTAAGACAGACATCAAATTTAGACATGCTAAAACAGAGGGTCTAACAATATCCAATTTAAGCATATATTAATATGTTTTTTAAACGGTACAAATTATTTCACTCTTAAGAATCTCTACTCAGGAAAATTGATTAAACACTGAATTAAGCAAATCCCACCCCTCAATCAAAACTTTCTATTCACAAACCTTAACTATCCCCCTTTCTACACGATGGGGTGCAGTGATGTACTTTCGCTGCAGTCTCAGCAGGAGGGAAAGCGTGCCAGGAACACTCCCCTCTGCACCTCGCCCGGTCACTGCAGAGGGAAGCGTTCTCGCCCCACCACTTCCCTTTTGCAGTGCAGCTGGGTATTTGCCATTGCTGTGCTGGGGAGGGAGGTGTCACCAGCATGCTTCTCTGCTTCTGCCTTTCCATGTGGCTGGAAAAGGCGGCAGCGCAACACAACAGTAAGTGTAAAATGGATTTTTTCCATTTTACAAACACCATAGTCATGCAATGCACAGGGACAAGATGGTGGCGGGACTGTGATGACATTGTGCAGAAGCATGACCCATGGAGCATTGTGATCATGTCCCCCCAAGCAGGGCAGCTACATGGTGTGGAAAGGGCCTATATTTCTCTTTGAAGAACTCCAAACCTATTTTTATCAAAACATATGCAAAGGGTAGCTGTGTTGACCACACAGCAAAATACAATAAAATCCACAAAATAGCAATACTTTTATTGACTGACCAAAATGTGCAAAATACATCATAGAATCATAGAATTGGAAGAGATCCCAGGGGCCATCCAGTTTAACCCCTAGCTATGCAGGAATCCCACATCAAAGGACTCATGCAAAGTTCTTCATCAGCCAAATAGGTTATAAAAATTATACAGGAGAAGAAAAGTTACTATGTTAGAGTCACAGAACTATATTTTGTCTCAGAAGTTACTTTAGTTCTGTGACTCTAACATAGTAACTGTTGAGATGGTCTGAAGGCAGAGGCCACTCACCTCTTGGCCCTGTGGGAATTAGGGAAAAAGGGCAATAAAAGACAGATAACAAAATGTCAACTCCATTGATGTATTTTGTGCGTTTTAATAGTATATGGGGGGGGGTCTTTCTTGTCAAATGAAAAGTGATAGGTGGCCCCAACCCCTTTTTGGGTGGTGCCTTTTTAGTCTTGCCTTGGGGAGCTCCTTGAGGAAGTTTTTGGGGGTGTCCCTTGGTCTCGGTCTCCCCTGAAAAATAAAACTACTGCTGCGATAATGCAAAAGCTTGTGGTGAACTGAAAACAGCTTCTAGTGTTAAGGATGGAGAGACAAGTAAAGAGAGGGAGCACAGACTGCCCCAAAATACATACTTGTGCAAAAGGGGCGGGGAAAGGAATTCCATTTCCCAAAAAGGATTTCCATTCCCCAAAATTATATACATTCTGTCCATGACAGCAAGGAAAGCTTTCCTTTTGGTCATGGATGGTAGACTGACTGTGAAGAAGGGATCACACCTTACCCCACAATGCAACAAGAAGACCAAAAACCCATCAACCAACCACAAGATGGTTTGAACTTGTAAAAATGACTGCCATTTGAATGGTGAAGCATCCAGGGGATTGAAAATCTGTTACTGGTCATCAAGGGAGTTTGGATGATCATAGACAGGGGTTCACCTCATCCCAAATGGACACTTCCATGGAAAATGTCCATTCTTTGGAGGAACACACTAATGGGCCTGCTCTATGCAGCAACAGGTCACAGGGAGGGAAAGGACAGAGGGCCCTGATAGGCTAGGAAGAATGGGGAGATGTAACATCAGAGTCAATCAGTGGCATTCAAAATTGGCACCATTCTGGAAGACACACTCCTGGGGAGGAGAAAAATGGTCCCATATCCTCTTCTCATCCTCCACACATGTAAGAGCGGTAAAGCTCAGATCTGAGTGTGCTGTTGAGGCATGAAGGACACCTCCCTCTGAGTTCTGCTAGCCTGGATATCTATCCCTCACTATCAGGAGACCTAATTTAGAAATGCAAATCAATCACCCAGGAACAAGTTGATGCTAAGTTTCAAGAATCATGGAATCATAGACTTGAAATAGACCACAAGGGCTATCCAGTCCAACCCCATGCCATGCAGGAACACACATCAAAGCATTCCCAACAGATGGCCACCCGGCCTCTGCTTAAAAACCTGCAAAGAAGGAGACTCCACCACACTCCCAGGCAGCATATTCCACTTCCGGACAGCTCTGGCCGTCAGGAAGTTCTTCCTGAGGTCAAGTGGAATCTCCTTTTCTGCAGCTTGAATCCATTGATCCTTGTCCTAGTCTCTAGAACAGTGGAAAACAAGCCCACTCTCTCCTCGACATGACATCCTTTCAAATATTTAAACATGGCTATCATGTCCTCTCTTAACCTTCTCTTCTGCAGAGTAAACATACCCAGCTCCCTAAGCCATTCCTCATAGGGCATGACTTCCAGACCCTTCACCATTTTGGTCGCCCTCCTCTGGACACATTCCAGCTTGTTGATATCCTCCTTGAATTGAAGTGCCCAGAACTGGACACAGTATTGCAAATGAGGTCTAACCAGTGCAGATTAGAGCAGTACCATTACCTTCCTTGATCTAGACACCATACTCCTATTAATGCAACAAAGAATCACGTTGGCTTTCTTGGCTGCCTCATCACACTTCTGAATCATGTTCAGCCTGTGATCTACCAAGACTCCTAGATCCCTTTCACACGTACTGCTATCCAGCCACGCGTCCCCCATCCTATATTTGTGCATTCCATTTTTTCTGCCTAAGTGTAGGACCTTACATTTCTCTCTGTCGAAATTCATTTTGTTAGCTTTGGTCCAGCTCTCCAATCTGTCAAGGTCATTTTGAATTTTGATCCTGTCCTCTGGGATATTAGCAACCCCTCCCAATTTGGTGTCATTTGCAGTTTTGATCAGTGTGCCCCCTACTCCTTCATCCAAGTCATTGATGAAGATGTTGAATAGCACTGAGCCCAGGACAGAACCCGGTGGCACTCCACTAGTCACTTCTCTCCAGGATGAAAAGCAGCCATTGGGTTTGGTCGGTCAACCAATTACAAATCCATCTAACAGTAGCCCTGTCCAGCCTGCACTTTACTAGCTTCTTTACAAGAATATCATGGGAAACTTTGTCAAAGGCCTTACTGAAATCCAGATATGCTACGTCTACAGCATTCCCTTCATCTATTAAGCTTGTAACCCTATCGTAAAAAGAGATAAGATTAGTCTGGCATGACTTATTTCTGTGAAATTCATGTTGACTTTTAGCGATTACGGCTTTAAGTAATTAAAAACTAACTGTTTAATGATCTGTTCTAGGATCTTTCCTGGTGTTGATGTCAGGCTGACCAGACAATAATTATTTGGGTCCTCTTTTTTCCCTTCTTGAAGATGGGCATGACATTTGCCCTCCTCCAGTCTTCTGGGACTTCTCCTGTTATCGAAGAGTTCTCAAAGATTATTGCGAGTGGTTCAGAAATGATTCCTGTGAATTCTTTTAATATCATTGGATGTAATTCATCTGGCCCTGGAGACTTGAATTCATCTAATTTAGCAAGGTATTCCTGTACTACTTCTCTACCTATTCTGTGCTGCATTTCCCTTCTCTTCCTCACCTGCTTCCCCCCCCCCCCCAGGTTGAGTCCTTCTATTCTTTTGGGAGAAAACTGAGGCAAAGAAGGTGTTGAGTAGTTCTGCCTTCTTTTTTCCCTCTGTTAGTAATTGGCTATCTTTCCCTCAGGTGACCCTATCATTCCTTGTTTTTCCTTTTGCTGCGGACATATCTAAAAAAGCCCTTTCTATTGTTTTTAATGTCTCTGGCAAGTCTGAGTTCATTCTGCACTTTAGCATGACCTATGTGGTTGCGTACAGAGCAAATGACCTCGTTAGCAAAAAACGAAAACAAACAAACAAAAAACCCAAAAAACCCCCAAAGAACAAAACCCAAAGAACAAACACCCCCCCAAAAAAACCGCACAGCCCCCTCTACAGCTGTAAACAATTTGAAGTCATCAAATTGTTTGTTTGAACAATTATGTGAAACTTCTGATTTTAGTTCTAGTGGCCTTAACAG
The DNA here is from genome assembly GCA_948472985.1 of Iguana delicatissima. Classification (NCBI taxonomy): domain Eukaryota; kingdom Metazoa; phylum Chordata; class Lepidosauria; order Squamata; family Iguanidae; genus Iguana; species Iguana delicatissima. The sequence goes on from CAOKZL010002268.1 coordinate 139,193, forward strand.
CTAAATTATATTTTGGTTTGTGAATACCCCAAGTAAAATAGTAGAAATAGTATTAAGATCTATTGGGAAAATGAGTTATTACAGATTTGGAACAGTCTCAATCATTGAAATTTCTAAAGATTCAATTCTATATCTGTTTCCACTAGAAAATGCTATTTAAAAATTTTATCCAGGTGGCACTATATACCTGTCAAGTTAAATAGAATTAACCCTTAGAATCTTCCTTTTTGCTGGAGAGGCTATGTATAAAAGGGAACACTCCTTAATTCATGGGTATATTGCAAAAAGATTTTTGTTTTGTTTTATGTTCATTTTTATTACCCAACATTGCCTGGGATTTTCTTTTCTCATAGGTGATACTTATTAGGATTTGAGATCCTGCGTCTCTAATTCCCCAAACTGTCTTGTCCAGTACCTGTAACTTTTCCCCGTATTCCCCAATCCAATCTATAGTCAGAGTTATTAACATACAGAGGTTAGATTCCTGAGGGAATATGCTGCCTTCCTCCTTCTTGCTGCCAGGCCTCATTTCCATAGCAACCTGCCTATTCTCTGGTTGAGAATTCTAAAGGCCCCTCCCTAAACTGCAATCCCCAGGATTCCATAGAATCTTCACAGGCAGCCAATCATATGAGGTCTTCACCTCACATAGCCAATCATATGAGTTCAGGTCTTCACCTGACACAGACAAACTCACAAACTTTGACTTTTATATATTAGATGTATAGTGTTGCAAGTTGCTATTCATAGCATAGTGTCATGCTTCACTTGTATTTTTGCTACATAATACAAAAAAAATTACAAAACAAATGGGCACATCTTAATCTGGCCACATGCTTCTTTTCTTCTTCTTTTTTCCTTGTATTTTTAATTGGTGAATTTTGGACTTGGAATTTGACTACTATATTTTATTTGATTATTATTTTGAAATTAGACTTATTTTTGAATTATTATTTTAATTTATATTGAAATTCAATAGTTGGGTTCTGCTCAAGTGCATTTTATGTTATGAGCTACTGTATTTGCTGGCGTATAAGATGCACTTTTCCCCCTGAAAAATAACATTTAAAAATGGGGTGCATCTTATATACCAATGCATCTTATATGCCAGTAAATACCAACTCCTTTCCTATGCATTTTGCCACTGTGTGAGTTCTCAGCACGAGGCAGAATGCATAGGAAAGGGAGGGGGAGTTCCAGAGGGGGAAAGGAACCCTCATGTGAGGCTTCCCTCAGCCCACTTTCCTTTCTGTTTTGCATGGGAAGGGAAAGGAGGTAGCTCCATGGGGGGGAGGAGAAAGTTTGCCCACCTTTCTTTTGGCCCTTCTGGAGCTCTTTCCTTTCACTTCCCCTGTAAAAAGAAAAGGAAAGGGAAATGGGAGAAAGCTCCTAGGAGCTTTCTTTCCTCACTCCAGAGCTCCCTCCCTTCCCCTGCAAAATGGAAGGGAAGGTGGGTGGGGGAAGCCATGTTATTTATTTTAAACTATTTCCACCCCCCCCAAAAATCTTATGTGCGTCTTATTTGCCACTGTGTCTTATAAGCCAGCAAATACAGTACTTTATAAAGAAAAGATTTGACTTGTTTTTAAGAGATATTGCTCCTTTGTAGCCTTCAGTGCCTTGGTATTTCATTGTTTCCCCTTGGCCAAAGCTGGCTTGTTTCAAAGCAGACTTGTACTTAGCATTTTGTTTGGCATTTTGTCAGTTTTTGTGAACTCTCTGGGAAAAAGCTTAAAGAAAACGAGAAATCTTATTGAAATTTTGGAACATTATATATAAAACATAGATTTTGTTTTCTCTTTTTGAGCACCTGAGTTGAAAAATAAAAGGACTAAGAAGTGAGCCAGTGCCTATACACTAAACATTAGATGGCTCTCTTGTACTGATTTGAAGAAGTCAACATAAGAGGGCAAAATAGATTTCACGTTTTATCTACAAGGCTATTATGGCCACAGGTCCAAAAAGAGTGTTGACCATGAAAGACACTATGAAAGAAAGCAAAGTCCCTGACTATTTTTTCAGATTCCTTGCAGAATTTAGGCAGATAACATCAGTCAATGAAGAGAGATTTACAAAACACACTAGAAAAGTGGATAAAGTATCAGGATATATTAAAAGAGAGCTAACCCAAGTGACTGGGGAAGTTAAAAAAATTCAACAGATGTTGGAAAGCCAACTAGTTGTTACCCCAAAATGTGGGTGACTCAGGGGTCCACCCAGGATGCCAATACCTCCATGTGACAGAAGGGAATTAATTAGCTCAAAATAAAGAGGCCAGTGAGAGGGATGTAACTTAACAAGATCTATTAGATCTTTCCTTGCAGGAAGGAACCAGCCAGAGATTCCAGATGGAAAATAAACTGTGTTTTATTGAAAGAATTTTACAGAAGGCCACAAAAGATCCAAGCACTCACACATTCATGCAGGGAATAGTTAAAGGAAAAGGAAAGAAAATGTAGATAGAGGACTTTCAGGGCTGAGGTGATATTTACTGGTCTGGAGAGCAGTGAGAAAAGCAGCAACACACCTTAGGTAGGCACCTAAGGACAATTCTTGTTCAGGAATCTGGGCAACAGTGTGGGGTCCGGCAAGGCAAGAAATTGCACTGAATTGCTCAAAAGAGGGTTTTATACCCAAAACTACCCTGCAGGTATTGTTAGGATGCTTTCATACATCACCCATACATCACTTCATATAACCTGCATTTTTTGGGGGGATGGGCAGGATGTTGGGATGCCCTCCATATTATTGTAATGGGATATATAGTCTATCATAAGTAGCAGTTTGCTTGTAACCAAGAAGCCTAGGTATCAGAGACCGTTAGATAAACAATTGCTAGGAACGTACTGATAAGCGCTGCCTGGTTCTCACAGCTTCAAGGTCTCTCGGAAAAGGGGGAGGGAAAGCGGGGATTCTAAAGCTCCGGTATTTGCTTTTGAACTGCTGTCTCCTCACTAAAGTCTTGTACCATGTATCTCACTCCAAATAAATAGTGTTTAAGCACTGTATTATTTGTGTGTGTGGATTCAGTTCCTGACAGAAGGAGGAGGCTCCCAGCAAATTCTACACCATGTACCAAACATCTAGAGAAGAACCAATGGAAGAGGGAGTGGTCAGTGGAGCCACTGAGACCCAAGGTGATGAACGAGCCGAGGGAGCTGAACTGGGCCCCAGCCAGCCCATGGATGCGTGACCTAAGGCATGACCTATGATTCCTGTAACTACCATGATTACTGGTCAAACCTGGGCCTGGGGAGAGCATCCCGACATGGCTCACAGGCAATGCCACCGCGCCATGTGGCAAGATGTTACAACCAGCGAAACTAACCTGATGGAGCAACTTTTAGCCAGAAAAGAAGAAGTGGAACTACAACGAGAAGAGATATCCAGGCTGACAGCTTAGCTGGCTGACTGGAGGGTACTGATATCTCAGCTGAGATGTGCTCAACAGCAAATGCCTGGAACTGCAGCACTCATTGCCCCAGCCCCTGCACCTCCTGGGGGACCGGCGCCTGAAGCAGGGCCGAGACCTTTTCGAGAGATGAAAGCCACATAAGATGGGGAAGGAGCTACTCTCAACTGTTTCCTCAACGTGACCTCCAACTATATGGCTGACTACGGGAACAGTTTCAATGATGCTGCTGCCAGAGTGAGATACCTGAGCTAGTACCTCAAAGGTGAAGCAGCAGAGGGGGTCATCAGTTTGTTCAATTCCCGAGATGAGGAAACAGCAGACCTCCAGCTGTTCATGCACCATCTCAGAGAGAGGTTTGGAGACCCCTTTACACAAGATCAAGCCAGACACCAACTCAGGAAACTGTGCCAGAGAAGAGGAACTGTTGCAGAGTATGCCCAGGAATTTAGAAAATGAGCGACTAAGGTCTCAGAATGGAAAGACAACATATTTAAGCAGTTCTTTCAGGATAGATTGAACCCCATCATTCTGGATCAGTGCCTTTCTCAAGGAAACCCTGCCAGTCTGTCGGGATGGATGAAGCTAGCCAGTGAAGGAGAAAGCCTCCTGGGAAGTGTCCAACTCTCTAGACAAAGACAGGCCCAAGAAAATGGCCACAAACCCCCTGGAGCCAGAAAATCCACCTTCCTAAGCAACAAAGAGAGAAAGAAACGACTGCACGAAGGGACCTGCTTCATATATGGGAAGAGAGGCCACATCACTAGTGATTGCCAAGACCAAAAGAAGGCCATGGAGGAAAAGCCAATGACTTCTTCCACCAAACCCACATTCCACAGGGCAGACACCCTGAAGTCGCAGACCAAATGCCCGAGCAGTGGACCCTCCGCTCGGGCCTGCGATAGCGAGGACAGCCCCCAGCCGACCTCAGGCTCTGACACCAACAGCAATGAGTGGGACCCAGACCCGTTGGCGAATGTAAGTACAGTCAAAACTTGACGTGTATATGTTACAGTAGCTTTACAAGGGACAGATGGGGAATTAAGAAAGCACCAGGCATTGGTTGATTCAGGATGTACCACAAGCTTGCTGAACCCCTTAGTAGCCAAAGATCTTGCCATGGAATTTGAACCCCTCAAGAAAGCCATCAAGTTATCGCAAATGGATGGCTCGCATATGACAGGAGGCCCCATCAGGTAGAGGACCAAACCCATCCCTGTTCAGGTGGAAGGCATCCGGGGCCACTTGAAATTCCTAGTACCAAACAAAATTGGATTCCAAGTAGTCCTTGGGTATGACTGGCTAAAAAGACATAATCCCAAAATTGACTGGACCCGAGGCATCTTAGAATAAACAAAAAGTTCCAAAGATGTGCTGAAACTATCATCACCAAACGCAGCACTTAAGCTTAGCCCCACAGAGCTGCAGAAAATCCCACAACAGTACTGGGACCTGGAGAAGGTGTTTGAGGGCCAGCAGATAAACTCCTCTCCAAGAGACTTTGACTGTAAATTAAGACTGATAGATAGTGCCAAAATTCCAAAACCCAAAAATTTACCCCATGAACAAACAAGAGCTAGAAGCCCTAAAGAAATTCCTAACAAAAATTTATTAAGCCTTCCTCCGCACCAACAGCTACCCCAATTTTTTCTGGCAAAAACGAGACAGACTCATCGTGAATTCAATTCAATTAATTTATTAATGTTTGGGTCATAGGCCATTCGATAATATAAAAAATCAATAATTACATTTAAAAAAACAACCATAAGACACAGCAGTATAAAGTGCAGCATAAAATAAAGAGAATATTAGTCTTGCATGTTGTAATTAAAAAAAGCATTTAATACAATTAGGATACATTAAATATATATACATTAAATATAAACAACAGCTTAAAATTAGTGGGAATCATCCTCAAAGCAATCGACTGCAATATCTGTGATAATCTTCCCCTAATTTTATTGCTCCAGGGAAAAAAGAGAAACCTTGTGGGTTGCTATAGAATCAATATCAACAGTAAATAGAAGATCTTTTCTGAGACAGTATTTGTGCATAAGGAAAACAGAATTATTCCTAAAAACTTAATTCTCGGTTCAGAATATAGTGAACAAGAGAAAAAATAGTTCCAAATCCTCAATTTCTGGTCCCCCACAAATACATAAATGAAGGGCCAATGGGATATGAAGATATCTGCCATCAATCACGGCTGTGGGCATAGTTTAAAAACAAGGGCTGTAAAAGCTTGCCTAAGTTTTGAGTATGTAAGCTTTGTCAAATAAACAACCCTTTGATGATCGAATTTATATAATCTATACCATTTTGAGAATTTAGAGTGGTTAATAACCTGCCTGTCCAGTTGGACATTGTTGTAAAAAAAATATTCACAAAGTTTCTCTTTTGAGTTAATAGTAAATTGTCATGTAGAGCAGGGTACAAATTTAACAACATATAATATCTTGAACTCCAGGCTTTGCAGTTTGCTATCTGTTCAAAACATAGCTTGACGAAAACCCAAACTCAGGAATCTTTTACATTCTCCAGTAATTAAATAGAATAAAATATACGAGATTTAATGGAAAAAAACTACCTCTGCTCGAACCAAAGCTGCAGGACTGCCAGGTGGAAGTCTTAATAGTTTTTTAAGAAATGTATTTTGAAGGGCTTCCAGTTTAGCCAACAAGGAGCCACCCCATCCCCAGACAGCAGCACCATACAGAATCTGGGCTTTTACTTTGCTCTAAATATCTTCAAGGCTGGAACAACCTGGTCCCCCCTGAGTGTTATAAAATCTAAGGATTGTTCCAATAGATCTCACAGCTACTGTTCAATAGCTTCAATATAGAACTTCCAGGAAAGGTTCTCTGTAAAGTGGATTCCAAGGTACTTAATTTGGGCATGTTCAATTTGATGACCATTGATAGACCATTAGAAGTGAGATTCTTTTGCCGAATACCATCACCTTTTTTTTAAATATAATTAATGTTCAGCATTTCATTAGAACAAAATATGCTGAGCTTAGAGAGAAACCCTTTTTAAAATATACCAGTCAGTGAAATTAAAACCATGTTATCAGCAAAAAGGAGAATAGAAACTTCTTTCCCCAAAGTGAAGGCGGAAAAAATTCAGGGCCAGATAATGCTGGGATTATGTCATTCAAATATAAATTGAAAAGTGCTAGTGCCAACAAACATCCTTGTTTAACTCCCTTATTTGTGGGGACTGGACATTGGAGCCAGAAATGCCAACTCTTATTCTAGCAGTTGTATTGGAATAAAGTTCCTTGATTAGAAACAATAAGTGATTATTATTAGTGACAGTCAGTTTACGTCACAGCAGGTTTCTATCAATTGAGTCAAAAGCTGCTGCTAGATCAACAAAGGCTGAAAAAAGGTGTTTGGTAGGACCCTCAATTCCTTGTTGGGCCTAAAATGGTAGTAATCTGCCTTTTTCTAAAACCAGCCTGTTCAGGTTGAATGATATGATTAGTGGATTCCCAGTCCTCCAATTTGTTTAAAATGTTTACTTTTAAATTTTGAGTCGATATCTAGGAGACTAATAGGTCGATAATTACTGGGATCTTGTTTATCATCCTTCTTAGAAATAGGAACGACTACACTCTGTTTCCATCCCTCTGGAATCACACCTGTGTTGTTAATTTGAGTAAATACTTTAGCTAATATTGGAGCCCACAACTCAGAGAAGTATTTAAATATTTTGGAGGCATCATATTTTTCCAGGAGCCTTACTCAATGCAAGAATTGCAATCAACTTCTTTATCTCAGATACTGACACAGGAGGCCAACAACAGAATTATTTTGGGAACCATAGAAAATGGTTCCCGAAAGGGGTAGCTCCGTAAAGCCTACTGTAATGATTAAACCATTGAAGTGATGAAATTTGTCCAACAATTACTGGTCTGACTGTTAGCATACCAAAAGAAATGACATCCCAAAACTGTTCCTCATTCTTTTCCCTCACGGCTTGGGCTAATTGTTTCCATTGTGTTCTGACGTATGCATCTTTTTTTTTTTTTTAAGACTGCCTTGTAAGATTTCCTCATAGAAACTAGAATGTCAGAAGAAACAATATTGCTATTTCTGAGTACCTGCCATGAGTACACCATTAATGCTTTCCAGGGATTCTCATTCGGAGTCAAACCATCTATTGCTTATTTCTTATTGGGATTAAATTGTTTATTACAGACCAAACTGGATCTGAGATTCTGAACACTGGTTTGATAGGCATATAAGCTATCTGAATCAGAGTCCAAGATGACTTGACGAAGGGATTTAGAAGTAGAACTCTTGAATACATGAGAAACAGAGGCCCCAAAGTTATTGACCACCGTACTTCTGTTTTCCCACATGAATTCCATTTATATTTGTATTTTGCAGGGGGGGGCAAGAATAGGGTGTTTCAAAGTGAAATAAAATAGGAGGGGGGAAAAGATCACTTTCAACTCTGTTGTTAACTTCAAATTATGAATGTCAGGAAGCAGTTTGGTGGAAACTGCCATATAATCTATTGTGCTAGCTCCCCTGTTAGTAATATAGGTGTGAGTACCCAGGGTTATGTCATGGTGGGTTCCATTAAGACATTGCAATTGGTGCAAAGAAAGGATCTCTAAAAGCCTCAAACCTGGCTTATTTATACATGTACTTTGGGGACCCTAGAACAGGTGTGACTTGAGAATCTTGTCCAAAATTAGTACTCTCCACTTGTTTCAAACCAGCCCCAATTATACACTAAAATCTCCATACAGAAGGAGCCTGGTGGAGGGATATTGACACTCCAAGGCAGTGAGGGTTTCAGATAAACTTTCCAGATACTATTGGAACCTACATTTTTTAATAGGTTAGGTGGAAAATAGACATTTATACAAATAAGAGAACCACAATATTTACTCTTAATGAAGGGGCTTGTATATTTGCAACAAAGACCGATCAATGGTTGAACCTCAACTTGCAAATCTAGAGAAATAAATATAGTGAGGCCACCACTACCACGGCCTCTAGTGCATGTTTTAATAACTGGGATGGAAAATGATCAAATCCATGGAGCACTGGTAGATTAGTTTCGGGAGCCCATGTTTCTTACAAGCAGAGAATTTTAAATTTTTGTAAATAGATTGCAAAGTCTGCATCATGGAATTTGTTTGTCCAGCCCATAATATTCCAGGATAGTAACTTTAATTGTCAAACTGGAGTGATCAGATCTGTATATGACAGACAGCCAAAGGTTCTGTTTGAACAGGGGCTTTCTGTTTGGGGAAACCCCAAGCAGAGAAGGTAATTGTTAATCCCCTTTAGTTCCAAAGGTTGTGTGGACATTGTAGTTATCAAAACATCCTCGTTCATAGCTGAAAATGAATGGGGTTCTGTCCTGATCCCTCTCAACATGGGGGGTTTATCCATAGATGCTCTGTTCACCAATTTAGCTAAGTCCTTGATGGCAAACAGCATGTTCTTGAGCTCCTCCAATCTACAGGCAATATCTTTTTTTTCTTCATTGATGATTAATTCACTTAAGCCCATAAGCTGCTTCTCAATAGCAGAAGTTTTAGCAAGGCTAGACTGCAATATGGTCTTTCTGGCAGTTTCTTTAGACTGACAAACAAGTACTCCTTTCCTCCATAGGTGCTTCACTGCTATGCTTAGGGGGGTAATAGCCATATCTTGGAAGACTCGCTTTGGTATTATTTGAAAGCTGGATAAGAAAGGCTTCATTTTCATCAACATAGAGGGGACTGTAGATTGTTCAAATGTTACCATAATTCTCATATATCGCACTACATTGAGAAGCCATTCTACAGCAAGCAAGTCAACACAGTGAGAGTGTACGTGTAAAAGCTGACTCAGAGAAAATTTGATAGCTTTGAATGACTTCCATCTGCCGTTGTTTACTCTGTTGTAGGCAATCTGCAGCATAGCTTGGTTTGTTTGCAAAATCCTGCTGCAGCTTTCTTTCTCCAGCTCCTTTAGAGTTACTAATGAACTGCCCCTGGAGCCCTTTATGATGTTTTTACTGCTCCCCAGATTTTCCTCCTTTTTGAGTCTTACACTATTAGCTTGAACTAAGATCTCTTCTAGAGGTACATATTTCTGCATGAAAGTGTCAAAGGAGTTTTTGAGTAGCTCAAGTTGTTTGACAATTTTTTCTAAGCGTTCATAAATTGAAATAATGGTATGAGCTGTTAAAAGGCGCTGTTTTGTCACAAAATCTGGGGGGTCAAGAACTGGCTCATCTGCCCCATTAGATCCCAAAGACACTCCATCCTGGTGAGAAGTTAGAATTTTAGTTAGACTATAGTTAGAATTTTCCAAAGGCTCAGATTGAGGTTCATTTTCTATGTCCAAAGCCGAAAAACGGTTAGCAGTAGGAATTGCAAACACTGAGTTTGTATTTAGGATACTCATAGTTTCCTCACAGATAAGCAAGTTGAGCTGTTTGGAGGCCTTATTGTACCTAACTGTCCCTGAACTTGTTCGGGCATGTTTTTTATTTCCCATTTAGAAATTATTACTAATTAATCCAGGGGAAGGGGAAAAAGGTCAAAGCTGCGAAGTGATATATTCCCAAAGGTTTGCAGTTCTTAGCTTCTTGACTTAGCTTCTATCTTCCATCTAGGAGAGTTGCTGGCAGAATGGCTGGTGATAAGTCTGGAAAAAAAAATGTAAACAAACAGTCTGCAGTTTCCAAAACACTAAAAAAGGAGAGGAGACAATGCTGCACAGCATTAAAGCACAATACCCAGCTTAAGAGGAAGCAGGACCAAATGGAAAATAAAAACAAAACAAAAATATCAGAGCTCGTTAGACCACTTCCTATCATGCCAATGCCATCTTCCCATCTCCAACTCATCGTGAATTACAACTTAATAAATCAGGCAATACTGCCTAATGCTTACCCAATTCCGCTCACGGCGGATGTGATGAACCAATTGGTTAAAGGCAAATACTTTACCAAGCTAGACCTTAAAGAGGCTTTCCACCCAATAAGAATGGACCATGACAGTGAATGGCTAACCACCTTCTCGACCCCCCTGGGGAATTACCAATGAACAGTCCTCCCTTTTGGATTACAAGCAGGGCCTGCAGTTTTCCAGATGTTCCTTAAGTCTGTCTTGCAAGAATTCCTGTACAATGGTGTAGTTGTCTATCTAGATGACATCTTGATCTACTCTGACACACTACCTCAGCACACAGAACTTGTTCACACTATATGACAAAGACTTACAGACAATGACCTTGGTGTGAAACTCTCAAAATGCAAATTTCACACTCAGACTTGACTACCTTGGATATCGGGTTTGCAACAACACCTTAAACATGGACCCATCCAAGATTGAGACAATTTTGAATCGGCCAGCCCCGAGAACAAGAAAACAACTACAACAATTCCTCAGTTTTGCCAATTTCTACTGCAATTTCATTGAAGGTTTCGCCATGATTGCCCTTCCTCTCACTGATCTTTTAAAGAAATCTTCTAATCTCAATGAAAAACTTCTGGGAAAAATTACACGGACAAAAGACTGCCAAGCTGCCTTCGACACACTCAAACTCAAGTTTACCTCAGAACTGCTTCTGCTGTTCCCCAACACCAAGAAAGAATTTGTAATACAAACTGATGCCTCTGACTTTGCTATGGGAGTGGTACTCCTCCAGTGTGACAATGACGGACATCTGAAACCCTGTGCCTTCATCTCCAAAAAATTCTCCGAATCCCAACATAACTGGTCAATATGGAAAAAAGAAGCCATGGCCATCAACTTTGCTCTCACAACTTGGCAACATTTCTTGGAAGGCGTGAAATCACCCTTCCAAGTTTGGACCGATTACCACAACTTAGAGATTTTGAAAACTGCCAGAAAACTAACCCCTAAACAAGCATGTTGGGTTGAATTTTTTCAGCACTTTAACTTTAAAATTGTTTTCAAACCAGGAAAAATGAATACATTGGCTGGCTGACCCTCTATCCACACTCCCTTGCCATGAATCACCCAACCATCCTTCACCCCCTAAGGAACAAACTCTGTTCACCCCTGACACCCTGGGACTACAAGTTACTTGATCTTTTCTATGCTCGTTTCTGCCTTCCAGTTAGCCATGAAGATGGCCTACAGTTCTGATGACTGGCTAAAAAGCCACCTCACTGAAGTTGCTTGGACTAATGGCTTGGCTTTTGTTGGGTCCAAATTATATGTACCTTCCCTCTGCAGACCAGAAATATTGAAAAGATATCATTGTCAAGGTCAGAGACTGGGTGGCGAGCCAGCCCAGAGAAGGGAGTGTGAGAGCCAGCAAAGTCCAGCCGGGAAGAGACAAGCAAGCACTTTGCACAAGGGAGTTCATTTACCAGAGCATCAAGTGAAAGCCGTAGTCAGAGTTCCAAAAGCCAAGGATCAAGAGATCAATTCAAGGTAGCAAGAACCAGGTGCTGGGAGCAAGGAACAGGCAAGAGGAGGGCTTGAAAGAAGTTTGCCACAAGCAAAGGAAAGCTTCCAGGCAGGCAGTTATATAGTCCAAGACACAGGTGTGGCTAGTCACTGCTTCCTGAACTTAATCAAGGAAGCCTCCCTTTGCTCAGCTCTCTTGAGTCTCCGCCTTGTTTGTGGGCTGATTGGCACAGGCTCCAAACCATCTTCAGAATCGGATCCCTGTTGCCCTAAAGAAGCAGGCAGAGGAACGTCCAAGCCTGCTTGGTCCATGGCAGCAGGGGGAGCTCTTGAGCAGCAGGACTCATCTCCAGCCAGAGCCACAGGGACCAACAGCTGCTGCTCGTCATCAGCAGCTCTGACAGGGGCTTCAGTTATCACACTCATGACTCCAAACCTGCTGGACACTTTGGTTTTCCTAAGACACTCCATGCCATCAGGAAACTATTCCACTGGCCAGGTCTAATCAAATACGTACAAGATACATTAAGAACTGTCCTGTATGTACCACCTGTAAACCTCCTACCTCAAAGCCACACGGTCTTCTCCAACTCCTACCTGTGCCCTTGACCCCTTGGGATGTTATTTCTTGGGACTTTATAAGTAGGTCTCCCCAATTCTTGAGGCTGCCATGTCATCTGGGTTGTGACAGACCACTTCTGCAATCTCACTTCATTCCTCTCAAAAAAGTCCCCACTGCAGAGAAACTTGCCGACCTTTTCATCAGTAATATCTGGAAACTCCATGGCCTGCCATCCACCATCATTTCTGACAGAGAGCCTATATTCACTTCCAAGTTCTGGACTTCACTTCTTAAGTCCATTGGGATTGTTCAGAAACTCAGCAGCAGCCATTATCCACAGATGGATGGTCAGACCAAATGCATCAATTAAACTCTGGAACAATACCTTCGCTGCTTTATTAATTCAAATCAAAACAATCGGGTACCTCTCCTACCCTTCGCCTAATTTGCTTACAATTCGGCCGTGCACTCTTCAACTGGGAAAACTCCCTTTGAAATTGTCTACAGCACAGACCTCAAGCGATTCCCGCCCTCTCCGAAGAAAACAACACTGACGTTCCCCCATCTGTTGCCAGCTGGGCTCAAAAGGTTTCTCAAAACTGGGAAACTGTCCGCTCTTCACTTGAAGCTTCTAAAGCCTCCCACAAGTGCTTTGCTGATAGGAAAAGGCAATGCAACCCTGACTGCAAACTGGGAGACCTTGTTTACCTCTCCACAAAAAATTTGACCTCTAACGGATCCTCCAAAAAACTCTCCCCTAAATACATTAGTCTTTTCTCCATCAAGCAGGACATTAATGAAGTCATGTTTTGAACTTTCACTGCCTCCAACTTATAAACTTATCCACCCTGTTTTTCACTGCAGCTTGCTCAAGCTGCCCCCTTTGCAGATTTCTTCACAGACCGACGCCGACCTCACCAAAATCTCTTCAACCATCAATGGATGAATCCACATCAGCACGTCTACCATCCCCTCTAACTGCCTGAATCATTCACCTCTACTAAGATTTTTTTTCTTGTTTAATGTTTTATTATCGTCTTGCTCTTCCTCTCTCGTCCACTAACGCTCCTTCACTTCATTAACCCATACATCACTTCATATAACTTGCATTTTTTTTTCGGGATGGGCAGGACATTGGGATGCCCTCCATATTATTGTAATGGGATATATAGTCTATCATAAGTAGCAGCTCACTTGTAATCAAGAAGCCTAGGTACCAGTGTTACCCTGTATATTGGGGGTCCTGTGAGGGACTCCAAACGTGCTCTGATATTGGTGGGGAAAATTGGCTCAGAGCACAAGTTAGCACAACGAGAGGCAGGGCAACGCAGCGGAATCTTTAACCCAATGTCTACGGGGTCAGGTCAGTCAAACAGTCAGATAGTTTTAAAACAGCAAAATGATGTTTTTATTAAGAACAGACAAACACTTAAGACAACACAACCACACAGCTAACTAAGAAATAGGAAATAAGGGTTTTTCGGGGGAAATGGGTGTTACGACACCTTTCTCGTAGTCCTGAAGAAGTTGAAGATGGAGAGGAGAAGCTCAGCGTGGTTCGCTGAGGGGAGCTTGCTGGGCGAACAGCAGCAAGGTGATCTGGAACTCAGGAGTGATCCGAGGAAGCTCTCGGAACTGGGGTTTTTTATAGGGAAAGTATGACCGCAGGCTAGTCTGTGCTTTGGGAAGAACAATGAGGTTTGGGCGCAAGACAATGTTTCCTAAAGGTCAGAATTTAGCATGATTGAGTTAAGTCTGAATTGACACTGGAATGGCCAGTATGCAGATACAGCTCGCCTGGGCGGTTAAGCATCTAGCTCGTCAAGTTACCTGCTCGGGGCAGGGGGCTCTTTGTATTAGCGTGCATCTTTAATGAGGTGTTTGTCTAGGGAGGTCTCCTAAAGCAAGATCTGGCTGAGTCTGGCTTGCCTAGGTGGAGAAAGGAATGTTCAGCAATTAAGGGCCATGCCTAGTTCTGTGCTTGTCCGGAGGCCTGACAAACACTTGGCCGAGGGTGGCAAAATGGGGCCGAATGGTGATATCAAAATTATATCTAATATCTTCCAAAGTAAGGCTAGTTCACGATGATAACACCAGAGACCGTTAGATAAACAATTGCTAGGAATGTACTGATAAGCGCTGCCTGGTTCTCACTGCGTCAAGGTCTCTCGGAAAAGGGGGAGGGAAAGCAGGGATTCTAAAGCTCCGGTATTTGCTTTTGAACTACAGTCTCCTCACTAAAGTCTTGTACCATGTATCTCACTCCAAATAAATAGTGTTTAAGCACTGTACTATTTGCATGTGTGGATTCAGTTCCTGATAGGTATGGATGTGAACTGCTGTCCCAGATGAATGGACAACGGGAGTTGCAACACAAACAGTGAGGTCCAGATGGAGCTAATGCTCTTAGTGTTTAGGTGACAAAGAGGTAATGGCTGTTGTAATAGCTCTGTAATGTGGAGAGGTTTGGGGGACAAAGCAGAACATCCATGTGTGAGGGAATGCAGTTGAAACAATAACTGTTTCGTGAGAAGCCCCCTTTTCTACACAGAGATATTCCTGCTTCAGCATAAGCCTGTCTCTGGCATTGCTTGGTAATTGCCTGACAATGACTTTGACTACCCCTAGAGGGGTTGTTGGCTGACCTGCTGTGATAGATGCTGCTGCTGTGATTGAGGAGCAACTAATTGTGCATGAGGCTGAGCCAGTGAGTGGGATAGATGATGCCTCTGAGATCGAGGAGCAACTTACTGTGCCAAGGACTGGGCCAGTGAATGAGCAAGTCAACCTGCAAACGTCCCCTGCACTGGAAGGTCAAACAGAGATAGAGTTGCTCCAGCCAGCTCATGATGGAGAGGGAACCAGCAGTGATGCAGAGGAGTGGCAGCCATCTATGCCCATCAGCCCTCAATCATGAAGAAAGATGAAATGGGCTGCTCAGAGGGAGGCTACATGGATTAGGTTGAGGAAACAATAACAAGCAGCACCTGCTCACAGTGGCTATTTAAGTCTGCCGGTGTGGCTGCTCTTTGCTTGCAGCAAATTACTATTAAGCCCTCATGAACTTTGTGTCTCCTCCTCCCTGAAACCCTCTGGATGGATCTCTGCCTCCTGAACCTTTGGACTGGACCTTGACCTGGCTCGACTTGTGTTTGGTATATTTGGACTCTCCCTGAAAGTATTCCTGACCTCCCTCCTCCCTTGCTGGCTGCAGCTCAGCAGGGAGAGATTCCTGACACCTGCCTTGCAATCACACATTTTCAGTCAGTAATTTTCCTCTTTCCAGCTTGACCTTCCAGTCACCTCAGGTTCCATTTGATATCAGTGCCAATTAATATAGTTGCCAACTAAATAATATTTGCCAATTAAACCAAACCAATCTTTATGTAACAGTGGTGCACTTGTTAAAAAGCTAAAGAATTTTGGCTTAAGATACTGAATGTGATGCAAAAGATTTTGAAAGTCCAAATATCAAAGATTCCTGAGTTATATTTACTAGGAATCTGGGCAGATGATATAATTATTGACAAGAATGACATAAATTGATGCAAGATATGCTATTGGCAGCAAGATGAGCATATCAAAAGTACTGGGAAAAAGGGAAATCCCATCAATAGGAGAATGATTTGATAGATTGATGGGACTAGCTGAAATGGGTAACCTTACATATGGGTTAAAGGGCTGAGCAGTTGATGAATGGATGGAATAGAAATGTCTGATTGAGTATTTAAAGAAAAATGAGGGTAACTTGTACATATTCTTAAACTCTAACTCTTGTTTTTATTACTACATGAGGAGTGTTATATTTAAATAGAAGATGATGATTCTATCTTTGTTGCTGTTTTAGATTTTGAATTTCTATAATATAGATTTTAGTAATAACATTTAACAATGATTTATCAATCATTTATCAATGATTTATAAAAATGAACCATTACTCTATTTATTATTATTTTCCATTGGTGCCCACGGTTTAAATATGATGATATTAATACTTAGGTCATGGTGTGATACCAATGTTTCGAATCAAGTTAATTTAAAATAATAGTTTCATGGTAGTAAATGTGCATGATTGAAATATTTTTCTGTATTAATTTTTTATTAACCAGATAAATTTAATTTCTGAATATAGAAATAAGAGAAAAAGGATTATTCGCAACAAAGTTAATCTAGATTTTGAATAAGGTTTAATAGTTAAATGCAAGTATTTACTAAGAGTTGCATGTAACAAGGGTAGAAATCAATTTTTAGTTATTTGTAATGTTGTTTGTAGTTTAGATAAATGTTTATAGTTTTGTAGATACTGTTTTGCTTTTTAATTTGTATTGTATCACTGTTATTATGTGTTTGTAGTTTTATATAACGTTTTGTGATTTTGCTGTTTCTTTGTCTCTTACTTTGTGTCTTTTAATTAAAAAAATGGGTACCCATGTTTGTTTACCTTTTGGGGAGCTACTTTATTTCCACAGTGCAGCTACAAACTTCTGCCTATGAGCGAAAGAAGGGGAAATGATATCAGAAGAAAAGGCTAGACTAGGTGCAGGTCCCCCAGATCACTACCTATGGACTTGTTGACTATTCCATATATAAATGTCAATTTTAAAAGCTCCTTTATATCACAGAAGCACAGTCTTACATCAGATCCAACTGATACTGTTCAGTAGAATAAACAGTGAAATCTTTTCATGGTTTCACTTATTCCCGGGCACCATTGTGCTCATACCTCAAATCATTTGAAAAGAGAAAGTAGCCAATATTTTCCTTACTGACATTTGTTTAAACTGAAGCATTTTTTTTAAAAGGAAAAACCAGCACCACCATGCTAAATAATAGCATCGACTAAGGGTGGCATCTCGCCTCTAAATGAATGCCTTGAAGCAGTAATGGACTGGATGAGGAAAAACAGACTGAAGCTGAATCCAGATAAGACGGAGGTACTTGCTGTCAAGGGCCCTAGCCCAGGTATGGAGGTTTGTCAACCAGTTCTAGACGGGGTCACACTTCCCCTGAAAGACTGTGTCCGCAGCTTGGGGGTGCTCTTGGACTCACCGCTTCAGATGACAGCTCAGATTGATGCGGCAGCCAAGAGCGCCTGCTATCAGCTTCGGCTGATACACCAGCTGCGCCCCTTCCTGGACTTGGAACACCTAAAAACAGTGGTACATGCACTGGTAACTTCACGGCTTGACTTCTGCAATGCGCTCTACATAGGGCTACCCATGCGCTTAGTCCGGAAACTTCAATTAATTCATAATATGGCAGCCAGGTTGGTCACCGGAAGATCTAAAACTGACCACATAACACCTATATTGAAGTCTTTACACTGGCTGCCTATTAGTTTCCGGGCACAGTACAAGGTGTTGGTTTTTACCTTTAAAGCCCTTCATGGCTTGGGGCCAGCCTACTTGCAGGATCGCCTTCTCGCATATAATCCGCCCCGCACATTAAGGTCCTCTGGGAGGAATCTACTGCAGCCAATCAGAACTAGGTTGGCTGCGGTTACCCAGAGGACCTTTTCTTCAGTCGCTCCCAGGTTATGGAATGGCCTGCCGGAGGAGACCCGGCACATTACCAGTCTTGACTGCTTTAAAAAAGCAGTCAAGACTGTTCTCTTCCGACAGGCCTTCCCAGACTAGTGTTCCACTGCCTCTCATCAATTGTCCCTTTGTTTTTAATTGTTTTTAATTGTTTTGTTTTTAACTTTTAGTTTTAATTTTATTTTAATCTGTTTTAATAGTTGGTGTGTTGGGGAGATGGTAGGGTTGGTGAGTGGGGAGGGTGGGCTACATTTTGATATTTTAATATTTATATGTTTTGTAATGCCGCCTCGATCCATTTGAGAGAGGCGGGATAGAAATACATTTTATTATTATTATTATTATTAAAGGATGAAACAAGGAGGAATAGGTGAAATATGAAATAAATGCTTTTTTTTACTGATTTTTTTTTTTACTGAATTTTCATATTTTGAGTTCAGACTAAAATTAGGAAGCGCAATACAATTTTATGTGTATTAACAATGAAATTGCATGGGCTAGGATACAGCCAAGTACTTATTCTGGATCCCACTGTTTCTGCAAAAATAAGCAATCCTGCTGCCAATTCAGCCGTCTTTCTGCAGCCTTCCCCCATGCACTCTACCAACCTGCTAGAGATGGCTGAGAAACACTGGAGCAGGTTGCACGAGGGTGGGCATGGCAGGAGAGAGAATGGGCTTGTCTGTGGAAGCAGCAGGCGGCTTAAGGAGCCAATTGGATCCTGCCCGGGGTGTTCAAAGCACTTATCCCAGAAACCAGCGTACTCAGGGCTGCAGTTTTAGCAAATTGTCTGAGACCTGTGAAAACACATTTAACTGAACAAACGTGTTCCTGACCTCCAGCCCACTTCTTCATACACAACGCTCATTAAGCCTACCAGCGCTTATGCCAGAGCAGTCCTTAAAGTGTCACGGGATTTCTTGTTTTTGCTGGTTATAGCTAGTCGTACTTTGCTGGCTGCCCAAGACCTGGGAAGGCGGGACATTCTCAAGCGCGATAGGAAAAGCTGTTCCTTTGCCCGGGACTGTGCTTCGATTCGCTCCGCTTGCCTCGCTGGACGTTTTCCAACCGTCACCGGGTTACCAGTCCTGCGTCCAATAGGGCTTTTGTTGGAAGCGCCCCCTCCGAAGTGATGGTGACCAGGTGACGGCCCTAGGGGCAGTGAGTGATGGCGGTGATGAGGGCTGTGGAAGAAGAAGGCCGAGTCCCCTGCGGCTGCCCTTGTCCTGCCACTCTTGGGCCTCATCCCGCAGCGCAGGGCGGTCTCTCTCTCTCCTCAGCACCAGCTGTAGTTGGGGGCCAAGGCGCGTGCGGCTTCCCGACCACAACAACTTCTCTGCTTTCCCAGGTTTCCACGTGCGCCTCCGTTGTGTTCTCGCCAGTGCATGTGCTATGGGGCAGAAGGAGAGGAAGCATATGTGGGACACTCAGAAGGGCAGGCCCAGGTTATACCAGCGCCAGAACAGAGTGTTAAACCTTTGTTGTTGTTGCCCTCATTGTTGTTGTGTGCCTTCAACTTATAGTGACCCTGTCACGGGGTTTTCTTGGCAAGATTTGTTCAGAGGGGATTTGCCTAACTCTGAGCATGTGAGTTGTCACCAAGTCAAGCTGAGAGAATGTGACTTCCCACCAACTGGGTTTCCGTGGCCAAGCTGATATAGGTATGAATTAGAACCCTGGGATGGAGAGGTTTATTCCACCAGTAGTGGTTGAGTTAAAGCCAGGAGCAGTGCCTGTACACATAAAGCAGTACCCACTACCCCGACAAGCAGTGCGAGGAATCCAGAGGCACCTGGACCGCCTGTTAAGAGATGGCATCCTCAGGAGATGCCAGTCACCATGGAATACACCCCTACTGCCTGTTAAGAAGCCTGGAACAGATGAATATCGTCCGGTGCAGGACTTATGCCTAGTAAATCAGGCTACAGTCAGTCTCCATCCCGTGGTTCCAAATCCATATGTACTGTTGGGATTGATCCCTGCAGGGGCAACCCATTTCACAATATTAGATTTAAAAGATGCTTTCTTCTGCATACGACTGGCCCCTATTAGTCAGCCCATATTCGCCTTCCAGTGGGAGGACCTAATAACAGGTGAAAAGACACAGCTGACGTGGACGAGGCTGGTGCAAGGATTCAAGAATTCGCCAACTATTTTTGGCACTGCATTTAGCCAAGACCTCCACTCGGAGCCTGAGAAAAGGGTTCTGCTACAGTACGTGGACGATCTGTTGCTAGCCGCAACATCGGAAGCCGAGTGTTGGCAAGGCACCCAAGAGCTGCTACAGCTCCTGTGGGAGTGCGGATACAAAGTATCCTGGAAAAAGGCTCAGCTATGCCAGACCCAAGTTAGGTATTTGGGATTCATAGTTTCGCAAGGACAGCGGGAGTTGGGGCCGGAGAGAAAGGAGACTGTATGCGCCTTATCAGAACCCACGAATCGAAGGCAGTTACGGGAGTTTTTGGGGGCAGTTGGGTTCTGTAGAATTTGGATTCCGAATTTCGCCGTTATGAGTAAGCCCCTGTACAAAGCAACTAAAAGAGCGGAGAGAGACCCTTTTCCATGGGGAGCGTTGCAGAAACGAGCCTTCCTTAACATTAAGAAAGCGTTGCTTCAATCACCAGCTTTAGGACTCCCGGATGTGACAAAACCTTTTCTGTTGTACGTGCATGAAAGAGAAAATGTGGCAGTGGGAGTATTGACACAGCAACTGGGATCCTGGCAGCGTCCAGTCGCGTACTTGTCTAAACAGCTGGATTCAGTGGCGAAGGGGTGGCCGGCCTGTTTAAAAGCTATAGCGGCCACCGCCCTTCTAGTCAAGGAAGCAGACTAATTGGCCATGGGGCAGGAATTAGTGGTGCGGGTCCCACACGCCGTACTAACTCTGATGGAATACAAAGGGAACTACTGGTTTACTAATGAACGGATGGCTAGATACCAAGCCATGCTCTGTGAGAACCCCCGTGTCAAGTTAGAAGTATCTCCCAATCTAAACCCTGCAACCCTGTTACCTGTAGACTCAGGCAAGTCTGTAAGGCATGACTGTATTGCTACAATTTTTTCTTGCTCTGTGGTCTCTGGGCTCCTGCAACAAAGCAAGGATTCTTACCTAGGTTTCCAGAATCAAAGTCCAGCAGTCAAACCACCACACCACACTGGCTCCCGTTAAATTTTTAACCATTCTATAGAACAAGGGCTGAAAGTAGGCTAGGGAGCTAATTTTAAGACGCTGGATATGGACAGGGGAAAACCTCAGACGTCCGGATGGTGTTGCCCATGCCACTAACAAGGGTAGTTGCAACTCGAGCCCACCCGAGCCGTTCCATCCTTTATAATTTATTCTGCATGCCTCCTATTACCAGATTTAAGAAGCGGCAACGGATAGCCATAACCAAGGGGTAACCGCACAATAATGACTACAAAAATAAAGTAAGATTTTGTCTTTGCCCTGTACTTGGGTAAGCACCATTTTGTTACTAAGAAAACAAAATGTATTTTAAAAACACTATCGTGGGCGTCCGCTAGCGTCCATAAGCCTCCTTGTGACTAGCTGGCAGGTCACCCTGTTCATAGGAAACGCTTCTAAAGGTGAAGAGGGAGGCTCCTATGGCATCTCCGCGGCCTCTCCCCCTCTTCCAGTCGCCCCTCTCCCCCGGGCTGGTCTGCATTCGGCCCGAGGACCGGATCCGGCTCCCCCCGCCCCGGCCCCGGGCAGGTGCAGAGGCGCGGTGTGGGGGCTGCGGCAGGGCTTTCATGTTCGCCAGCCCCGCGGACGGAGTCTGGAAGAAGTCAGAAAAAGCGTTTCGCACCGGATTGCAGGACGTGCGCAGCCTGAGTCGCGCTGAAGAAGAAAGGAAAGGCGGGGAACTAGGCGGGAAGGGGAAGAGGCAAGAAAGCACGGGGGGGGGGAATGGGAAGGCTTACGGCGAGGGGAACGCGCGCTCCCCCTCCCCTCCCCATCTTCCTGGGGGGTGAACAAGAGACCCTAGACTGTCTCGGCGTCCGGCTGGGCTCTGCGTTTCTCTTCCGCACGGCGACACGGGAAGAAATGTGGCCGGCAACCTCACCCCTACCCCCACCCCGGCAATGCGGTGCCTGGTTGAGGGCTGTCTGGCCTTGTGAGCGGTTTGAGACCCTGGCCGCAAAATCCCTGTTCATTCCCAGCCGGCTCGCTCTGCTCCAAAGTGGAGACCGAGGGGATCAAGCTGCTGAATCATGAAGCTCCTGGGGAAGTCTTGGCGGGGAGGGAAGGGGACGGAGATTGGTGCTTCTCTTTAAGCAACTGGAAGATGTGGTCGTGCGGTTGATCTGCGCGAAATTTCTGCTGAGGAGATCGAGAAGAAAGGGGAAAAAGGATTGCGGATACAGGGGACCCCTCAAGGAGTCCTCCTCTTGCCCACGTACACCCCTCCCGAGAGAGAGAGACAAAGAAAGCCCGCAGCCTTCTTGCCACCCTGCTCTTCGCAGCCTGAACCGGGTATTCGCTGCGCAGGGGAAAGGCAAGCGGAGACGCTGCGCACCCGTCAAGGAAAGCGTTAACAGACACTTGTAAACTACTGCAGTGGCGAATGACTCATCCAACCATCATGGAGAAAAGAGTGGCTGGCTGTGGTCAGGAGCAGAGGATGTCACTTTCACGCATGGGTCCTGAGGTGCACGCAAAAGAAATGGGCTCTCATAGAACGGCAGCCTTAGGAAAGCGAACGGGCGAACGAACAGCGATTAAAAATGTTGTCATGTCTTTATATAGTCTTTCCAGATGGCATTCTCGCTAATAAATATTCTCCTCGGCAAGAACCCTATAGGAAAGTGCCAGGTTGCTTTCCAAGTATATATTTATGGGTCCCGAGACTCCATGAACTCCATCCCTTAAAACAAAGGCAAGCGCTAAGGAAGGGAACAAATCTCAAAACCAGACTGCTTACGTTGAAGGTGATTCCCTGATTTTCCTCACCTTGTTATTTTTCCTTGGTTGTGGGGAATAATCTCAAAATAAATGTCAGCAAGGAGCAGCCCTGGGTCCAAAAATCTCCAGCGAGGCGTCACCTCGAACCCTTTGGCACATAATTGCTGTTGGCCTCCGCAAGACTCGGAGTACGAAAAGGTGACACAAAAGCGAGGTGTAGTCGTTTGCCCTAAACCCATTCCGAAGGAGGCGCCTCTGCTCGCCGGCCCGGCCCGGCCCGGCCCGGCCCACCCCGCGGCGAGGCAGGCTGCGCACGAGGAAGCGCGCGGCGACCCTGGCCAGCCAATCGAAAGGACGCTAGGACCCGGGGGGACCCCGCGCCGAACCGCATCGGCTCTGCTGCATTATAAATACTTCTCCAAAATGCGGCGAAGCTCCTTTTCCTGTCGCCACCGCCTCCTCCATCCCTCCTGCACCACTAAGAGGTTTCAGGTGCAGCCATCGCGCGGCAAGGTTCCTTCCTTTCCTTTTTGCTAATTTCCAGTATTTTTTTTTAAACCCTCGGCCAGTTTGCATGCATTATTTGTCTCCCAAAATGGTTTGTGAGACGAAGATAGTGGCGGAAGATCATGAATCGATTTCAGGCACCAAAAAAGAGACACTCATTGTTTCTTCCTCTCAAATGTGGCCGCCGTTAGTGGGCTCGCCTGCCTCTTCCCCGGCTTCTCTGGGCGCCCCGGGAGATGAAAGGAGCAAGGAGGGCGTCTGGATCAGGGAATTTCACCCTTCCGAGCAAGAGGTGGTGCGGCGCATATTTTACGAAGGCATCATGGAAAGGATTCCCAACACAGCCTTCCGGGGGCTCAAAGACCAGCCCCTGACGCAGCTGCTTTATGGGACAATGGCTGGTAAGTGGGCCGCTTTGTCGTCCGGGGGGGAGAACCGGAAGCTCTGGCCGCACCGCTGGCTGCCCCGGGCAGACGTAAATAGGGGCGCGGGGGGGGGTCACCTTCCCGGGGCCGGCGGGGGCAGGAGGCTTCGAGCCTCTGAGGCACCCGGCTCTGCTCCAGCGGCGGGGGGCTCGGCTGCGGCTGCTCGGCGGGCGAAAGGCTCGCACGTGCTACTTGGGCCCCGAAGGGTGGGCACCCGAGGGAACACAGTAGAGCTCGCCCTCCTCCCGGCCGCGCACCAGCCTCTGTAGGGCCACAAGGGCCCTTTTGGGGGGCGGGGTGACTGGAGCCAGCCTCTTTCTTTCCTTACCAGGACTGGATAGCGGCCCCCTCCCACCTCCATCCTTGCGTGTGAGCAAGGGAGGACTGGCTGGGATCCACCTCTATCACCATGACTGGCTCAAGACCCCGGACTTGACTGGCGCTTGTGCCAAGTTGCCTAGAGGTCTGTCTTTTTTGCTTAAGACCTGGAGTCTTTCCACAACGCCCTTCAGCGGAGAATAGTTCCTTTGCACAGAGGGATCTTTCAATCACTTGGGGTGTTTCTTGTGATCTGTGGGTAAAATGTTAAACTTTACTTTGGCTCAGCTGTGCAGTGAATTTTCAGTGCCTTTCTGATAATGTTAAATAATATTAAGAAGTAGCTGACATTCCTCCTGCCATTTGTGCAAAACCCACAATATATGTGTGTGATTATGTATGTATGTAGCCTTTGGAGAACAGGCAAGTAATGCAGTGAGAGGGAGTCTTTTTTGAAAGGCAGTGCAATTTCAAGCTGTGCATGTTTTACGTGATTCAGACATATGAGAAATGCAAAGGCAGATGTAAGGAGAATCACAGTCCCTTCTGAAACTGCTTATAGGTCAAACTGGCTGGAAATCCTGCTGCCTCAGAACTGCCTGCTTGTAAAGGGCTTGGCAGGTCTGCTTCCTGGAGCCCACCAGCCAGCAAAGTTGTTGGGACAGGCAAGAGCTGGCAAGGAATCTTTCTGGGAGCGGCTTCTACCAACAAGAGGATGCAGCTGCTGTGGCCTCCAATTGGCTAACTGGCTACACGTTCCAATATTTGTGCCCTAAAACCTATTTTTTAACGATTTTATTTCTAGTAAGACATTCTGATCAGACAAATTGTCACAATAAGTTTGTAGTTCTGTGGAAGAAGGCCTGTTTTGCAGGTACTACATGGATGAGACCCCAGAGAGCTTTGGACAAATCAGCGTGACAGTGCTGAACTAGATCAACCAATGGTCTAAAGTTATGTCATGTGGGCAGAATGTCCCTCATTTGGACTAGAGAGTAGCATGGGTTCATACAGACATGAGTGGGTTTTGTTATTTATGACACTGTGGTACCAGTCACAGCTTAATGTCTGGACTGTTACCTTCCCTGATTAGCAAGACTTGGTTACTGTTAACAATAATGTGTCAAAAAATTCTGGACCAGTACCTGTTTATATGACTGCATGCTTGCTTATCAAGGGAGGTCAGCTACATCTGTTTTGACAAGGCGTGTGAGCTGCAGCAGACACAAATTGTCTTACCATTCCAGATAACTTATATGTATCTGCCCACTCTACATATAATCTGCTGGTAAATTGGGCATGCATGCTTCTTTAGAAGATCAAGCCATAAATCTTATAATTCAACTGAAATACATACACACACACACATACACACAAGGTTAAGAAAATTTTCCATCATTTCCATGAGCAATATGCTACTTTCTTGCTTCCAAAAATTTCCTGAGCTATTTTCTATGTATAAAAACATGCTTTTTTAAATGCAGAAACAAATGTTTTCTCTCTGTGTGAAAAACATGAAGGTTGTGGAATGTTTAAAAAACATTGGCCTTCAGATGCTTTTGCATGGCTTTTTCTGAGCTATTATTAGTGACTTGGATTTAGAATGAAAATGTATGAAATTTCAAGGAGAGATAAAAACACAGAAATATAGTTTTCATATTATTCTAAGAAAGAAATTAAACAAAACAGAGGACTGAACTGTTTGATTATGTCAGTGGGTTAATATATGAAAGATGAATGAATAAAATTTTCAAGGATGCATTTAGGATGGGAGTCAAGGGAGGGGACAGGATAATAATTTGGGGAGTGGACAGTAGGATGGCCCTGTAGCTGCTCTCCCTCTACTCACCTCAAACAAGATGTGGACAAAATTTGCTTTTCAAAATGTTGGGTATGTCAGCAAGCATAAATGAAAAATACAGTCAACCAGGGAACCAGAAATCTTAATTCAGCACAGCAAGTCTTCAAAATGTTCTCCTATACAAAAAATTCAGGAATCAAATTGTGCTTGAAAATATTTCAATTTTGTGTAGATCCAGGTGAGAAGCATTATTAGTGACGTTGCACCCTAACTCACAAATGTCACTGGTTATTTAGGCAGCATATAAATACACACTTAATGTTTATATGTATGTGTGTTTATATGCATGCATGTTTTTGTTTTCTTCTTCATTGTGAAATGAGTTTCTCCCTGCTGTCTCCATTTAATGGGTGGATGCACTTACTGAGCTAGCATGCTATAGTGGTTTGAGCAGTGGGCTAGGACTCTGAAGATCAGAGTCATGGAAACTCATGGAAACTCACTGGGTGACCTTGAGCAAATCACACTCTCTCAGGCTGAAGGCAAAGACAAAGGCAAACCCCTTCTGAACAAATGTTGCCAAGAAAACACCATGATAGGTTTGCCTTATAGTCACCATAAGTTGGAAATAACTTGAAGGCACACAATAACAACAATGTACTTATCAATCATGATTGAACTGTGAGGCCATTTCTGCAAGATGTTGCTATACCTCCATAGCAGCGGGTTATTTTCGGGTCAGAAGTTGTGCTGCCACATGATGTCACTCTCCAGCTGCTATCCTGTCCCAAGTCTTGCAAAACTGCTGCATTCTATTTCCAGAAAAAAATCCATGAAGCACCTTCTTTAGTGCTTTAATCCCATCAGCCGTCTCTCTGCATAACTGTAATAATTCTTGATAGCACGATCATGTCTCTGTGTTTATTTTAAAGTTCTCCTTTAAGTTAAAACTTTTTATTTTTAGGCATTATAGTGTGAAAATGCAATAGTGTGCTGGCTTGTTTAATAGGACTTCCAAAGAAAAACAAATAAAAAAATTCTGACCAATCAGGAGTGGTGAGGCAAGGTGAAGGCAGGGAAAGGGAGTGGCCAAGGATACTGTAGTGCACAAGGAACAGTGGTGGCGATAGTGCTACTCATTGGCTTAATGTGGGAGGATGCATTCCTAAGCTGCTACCATCATGTGAGTGGGAATGCTGGGATTGTAACAGTATATTGTGCTAATGGCATCTAGTATGGAAATGGCCTTAGTTTTATCCCTGTCCCATTTTCCTGATGATTTGTCCATCTTTTATCATTATTTTTTTATGCAAAGGAAAACCTATGTTAAACAAAATGCAAAACTGCTCTCAGGATGTTGGAAGAGGGGTAAGGGGAGGGAGAATGAGAGAAAAGACTGTGATTGTTCATCTGCCAGCCAATCAGCTCTATGCACTGCTGATTTCCATGGAGAACTGGTAGAACTGGTTTCTTCTGAGCTGTGCAAGGGAGAATAGATAGATTTGACAATACTGTGCGTAGTATGCTTTCAATTTAGATGCGCTACACTTCCAGTGACAGATAATGCACAATTATATACAACCTTACGAGGTAGTGTTTTGTTGGAGTCTTCATCCTGTGTAACACAATGGTTAGTTGACAAATGGCTAATACTGACTAAATGTCTTCTGAAATAAGACAGCTATTGTTTTTAAGAATATTGGTGCTATCTTGTGATGCTATGGGTTTTGATATTCTGCTATTTTGTTGCCATCACTTTCACAGTCTTAAACCATAACGTTGCCTCTCCCCATGTAAACAGGGAAACCACTTGTTTTACCAGAATGGGAAGGGCCAGTCTGCACAGTAAGTGCTCTCAACTCCAGAAGAACAGAAATGCAAGGTCCTCTGAAGGCCAGAGGTTAACACATGTATCTGCACACATCCTGAAATGAACTGGAAAAATCCTATACCTAGGTATTGTTGCCTGAGGCTCCGTAGCACATACTTTTGGTTGTGAAGGCAGGTGGAAATTAGAAAAGTAATTTCCCCCATCTTGCCATAAATGATACTATACCCTCCAATATTTTCGTCGATTGAAATGAGATTGAAACTCATGAAGCAAAACAACATGAGAGTTTGCTCAAGATAGCAAATGTTATTAATGAGGAAGAAAACACACACTAGGCGAAGCTGTAGCAGTCTGATGTTGTCTGAGTCTACAGGGAAGGGCAAGATTCTGCTCCTTCCTCTCCTCCTTCACTAATTGAGTGTAAACTACTTCTGCACTTTGCATTTCGATTGCAGCAAAAGAAGGAAATGGGAGGAGGAAAGAGAAACTGGAACGTTTTAAAAACAGCTGAAAAAGTGGGTTGACCAAGGATTAATGGAGATTGTTCCTGCCAAACTGGGACAGTTGGAGGATATGTCATAATTATAATTTAATATTTACTATTAATATTTATAGACTTCTTTTCAGTAAATACAACAAAGAACTCATTAGATGTCACCACAACCAAGAAGACTCTGTTTCTTTGACTCATCCACCTAATTTCATTGGTGGACATGACAGAAACTGGGTTGCCTCATATGGGAACAGAAAATATAATTCTGAGACTTTAAGATGGGACATAAATTTCCTACAGTATCCGCAGTATTGATCTTATTTTAGGGAAATCTCTTAAGAGCAGAAATCTGTAGCTCTGTGAGGGAGTGAGAATGAGAGAGAACCTGGTCTTCTGGGGATGTTAGAATTCAAAGGGAATCTGTTCAAAGAAACTCACCCCCCACCAAGGTTGCTGTGTTGGCTCTTTTTGCCAACTGAGAGAAGCAGTTAGGATTACACAGGGTCATTCCAAGGCTTACATGGCAGAGCACATTTTCCTTTTTCTTCTTGCCCTGACCTAACTGGCAGGGGCAAGATTTGGCCCCCTCTGCAAGGTAGAACATCATTTTGAAACCAGCTCACTGATCTTACAGGCATTATTTAGGGGAAAAAAGAAGAAAAAGGAAAGGAAAGGAAAGGAAAGGAAGAGCAGGAAGTTTAGGGTCTTTAACAGAAGCTGAGAGACAGGGAATGCAAAAGATTAGGTACAGCTGTCCCAACTGAACCATGCCTATGAGAATAAGAGATTCCATGTACTAATACACAGGATTGCCCTGCATGGATATGAAATGAGTTACGTAAAAATGAACAAAGTCATATTATGTGGGATTTTTTTTAAAAAACCCAAAAGTGTAAATGAATTAGCTTTATTCCAGCAGGCATCAAAAATGTACCAAAAGACAGAGTTTGTAAGTGCTTTGAGGAACCTAATCTTGGGGACAGCCTAGACATTAGCAACAGAACTACAAAAAGAATTCAAATAATTGTATCCAAGTTATACTGGAGTCAACATATTATTTTTCAGCCCCATGATATATGAGTGGTATTCACTTAATTAAATTCCTTTAAAAGGCAGCTAGACAAATTAATCAATTGCATAGCTATTGCTAGTCTGAGTTGGCTGAATGTTCTCTTCAAATTAAGAAGCAGTATATGCCTTTGAATTCTCATTGCAAAGGTATAACAGGAGGGTGTTTGTTGGTTTCCTAGAGTCATCTAACTGACTACAGTGAGAAACAGGATGTTGAGTGGATATGCTTTTGCTGAAGTGCTGGTCTCATGTCAAGTTCTGGGTTTACAGAAGTGATCTGCTATGATGTTTTAAATAACCACTTATTATTAAATAGCCGAATATTAGCCACTTGAGAAAGAAGATATAAAATAAAAACTGGAAATAGAGACTATCAGTGCTACAGTAAGCAACAGTAAGATTATTTTGTCTATGCTTTCAAACACAAAGTAAATTTGTGCAGATTTATCTCTTTGTTTATTGGTGCTATCATAAAGAATTGGAAGAATTCATATTTTTAAAGAAGATGTTCCGAAAATTAATGCAGGAAACCTATATGACCTTTCATTCAACTTAAATTTGCATACACATAACTACATAGCAGAAGTACTAAGAAACCCTGTTAGTGAATTGTGAAAATGTTTAACAGGACAACAGCAAGAGTGCCTGATACACATTTCAACCTGATGCACGTTGGGATGGATGCAATGCACATCAGTCCCATTGATCATCTGTCCTTTCGCACAATGAACTCTTTGCTGGCTCTGTTGCATGGTTGTTTAACAGCATCCCTCTACTGGATACAGATGTTATGCATCTTCACTATTCTAATTCCCACACACTTAAGTCCACTTATGATGACACAAATCCCATACAGGATTCTGGCCAAAATTCTCAATGATATAATTTAGAGGAACATTATATATCTAAATGTTAAACTAGATTGAGTCCTCCAGTGTTGTACAATCATCATACTCAATGTCTAGTAATTGCATTTCAAAAATAATTATTTGCTTCTGATTCTGACCATCCACTTTGTGAACTAAAGAAATTTGTAGGGTCATGTGAAATGGAGAAGATGCATCAGTTCTTTGACATGTTAGTTTTTTAAAAAAAACTTAATTTGGATTTTGTGTATTTGGATTTTGTGTATTTTTAAACATTTACAAGTTTCTTCCAGTTGATGGAGTAGATATTTTAAAAATGAGGAAAGTGAAAAAAGAAGACATGCCTTGCCACCATGTGGGAGACACCTGACAAATTCTTAGTTTAGTCCAAGATGCTGCATATGCTGCAGATTTTGAAAGTATCTTTTCAGCATCATGCCTGAAGACGGGTGCTTATTTAGAATCCAGTGAACACAAGTGCTATACAGTACAGCCACTAACTCTGTCTTTTAATCTCTTATGTAAGAGATTTGCAGCAGTGTGAACTGGATGTAGTAACATCAATTTAAAGCATCACATTTATAGTATTTCAGAACAGGGGTATATGTTACATTGCTCCCCTGGTATTCTGTGTGCTTAGACGTCTGGAGCAAACTGTCACTCCAGACATACTAGGCTGGAAGGGGTCAGTCTAGCCTTTCTGTGTTCATTTGTTGAGGCAATGTCTAGGAGGGTAGCAGCTCATCTGCATCCTTTTCTCAGTCTACCTTTGCTGAAGTAACTGTGGAAAAGTTGCCTAGTTAGAAGAGGCAGCAAGCTTTTCTAAAAGTCAGTGTTGTGTGCCTTCTGGCTCTTACAGTTATATCCCATATAGATATTACAAGCAGAAAGAGGAGCAGAAAAACTGCAGTGATGGAGGCAGAAGGAGTTGTCTGCTGCAGTGTATGTTCGATGTTTATTTTCTTGCCAGAAAACCTCACCAGCTACACCTGCAGCAAGTGCAAATTGTTGGCTCTCTTGGAAAACAAGGTCGCAGCTGTGTGTTGAGTCTCTTCAGTGCTTCAGAGAACATGAAGAACATGAATAAAACACAGGGAGAATTAATCCTACAGAACCAACAGGGAGAAACTGCCAAGGAAAAGGAAGAGGCCTGTAACAGTGAGAAAATACCATGGAGGACTGTCACAGTCCATACAGAAGGGATTCAGAGCTGCTCCAACTAAGCAATTGCTTTCTATGTCTTCATGAGGATGACAACAATGAGGATACTCAAACAGAAAACCAGCAACAAGGTATTGTTACCCTGTTAACTGGGGGTCCTGTGAGAGACACCAAAATGTGCTCAACTGTAGGTGGAGAAAATTAGCTTTGAGCACTGCTTTAATGTTATGAGAGGCAGGGTAACTTAGCAGGATCTTGTAACCCAGTGTTTAGGGGGTCAGGCCAAGTCAAGAAGCAGACCGGTTTGAAAGTAATGAATGATCTTTATTAAATATAGGCACACAATGTAAGCAACACATGCACACAGATACCTAAGGAAAATAAAGGTGTGAGTAAGAAAGCGGGATTTTCAGGGAGATAGTTGATTCGGGTGATACAAAACCTGTTCCTGAAGCCTGAAAGAAGATGTAGAGAGCGATGCTGGGGTTCGGTGTGGCTCAGCATGTGGAGCTGAGGGGAAGCTTGCCAAGCAAAGTGACAGCACGGTGGTCTGGAACTCGGGAGCGATCTGAGGAAGGTCTCGGAATCAGGCGTTTTTATAGGGAGAAGTGTGACTGCAGGCTATGCCTTACTTGGGGACAACAATGAGTTTTGGGTGCGAGACAATGTCTCCGAAAGGTCACAATTTAGCATGATGGAATCAGAGCCGAATTAACAATGGTGCAGCCAGTATGTAAATGCGCAACGCTTGACAGTGGATGGTTCAGCCTTTGTCAAGTTGCCTGCTCGGGGCAGGGAGCCTTTTGTAGGTAGCGCACATACATAATGTGGTGTTTGCCGGGGAGGACCCAGAAGCTGTGATCTGGCTATTTCTGGCTTGCCTCTATTGTTTGAGAATATTTCAGCAGTTAAGTGCCTAGTCTAGTTTCATGCTTGTCCATGGGCCTCACAAACATGTGGAGAAGGGTGGTAGAATAAGGCCGAATTATGATATCAAAATGATATCGGGTGCTATTACCAAATAGGCCTAAACTGCAGTAACAGTATATCACGTGCCAAGGAAGGAGTCAATGTAACTACTAACCACAGCAAGAAGAAAAGAAAGGTCTTGGTTGGAGACTCATTACTCAAGGGGATAGAGGAACCTGTGTGCCAACCTGACAAGATGAATTAGGAACTGAGCTGTCTTCCTGGTGCACATATACAGGATGTCACCAGCAACTTACCAAACTCATCAAGAACACAGATCAGTCAGTACACCTTTCTTCTGATTCATGTGGGAACCAACACTGCAAAGACCTCTGAGCAGATCATCTTGGACTTTGAAACCTTGGGCAGGAAAATAAAGAATTCAGAGGCACAAGTGGTGTTCTTGCCAATTGTGTTAGTGAAAAATAGAGTTCCACACAGGGACAGGAAGATACTGCATGTGAATCATGAACTATGACTGACCTCCTTAGGGAAGTTTTGATAGTTCCTTATTTGTTTTCCTTTTGGCAGCAGATTAACAATTTTTTAAGGCTAAGACTTTTTTAGCAAGTCTTTGGAAACTGATTTTAACAAATAAAGGTCTTTTAGGGTGCTGAACTATTTTTAATCTGTTTTAAAGTAAGATGTTAATTGGTTATAATTCTGTTGTTATTTAATACTGTTTTAATCTTAATTTTGTAAGTTTTTAAACTAATATGTTTTAGTGTATTCTCTGCCTTTTTGGAAGAGGCCATTTTAAAAAGAGGCCATTTCCACACTAGACTGTTGTGCTATTATTCCACTGTCATTCCACTGTTATAGTGCTATTATTCCTCAAAGGCCCCTCCTGAAATTGCAAAGCCCAGGATTCCATAGGATGTTGAAAGTGGAATAATAACACTATAACAATCTAGTGTGGATATGGCCCTAATCTGGGAGAAGGATCGGATATAAATAAAGGATGGCTGGACTATGAAGCTTTGGGCAGGAAGCTAAAGGGTTTTGAGAGGTGAATATGGCTTTGCAGGTATAACAGAGACCTCCCATCCAACACTCTGGTAATCAGAGCTGACCCTGCTTGGCTTCCAAGATCAGGTTGGATCTGGTATCTTAAGAATAGGTTTTGCAGAATAGGAGGGGGAGTAGCATTATATGTCAAAAACAATTCACTTGTATGAAAATCTATGATGGTAATCAGAGCAGACATGATATCTGGAGAAAAATGAAATAAAGCCCATTTCTACACTACATGGTTATAGTGCTATTATTCCACTTTCAACATCCTATGGAATCCTGGGCCCTAATCTGTTTAGGGAGGGGCCTTTAGAATTCTTAGCCAGAGCGCTCTTTGGCTTCAGTAAAACTACAAACCTGAGAATTCCACAGGATGTTGAATGTGAAATAATAGCAGTGTACTGCAGAAATGGCCAAAAGCAACATTGTGGTAGGAGTCCACAACAGGCCGGCAAACCAAAAAGTGGTGCATCATGGTCTTCAGAAACAAATCTCAGAAATCTCAAAGATGCAAGAAATGAGTAGTTATGGGGGACTTCAATTACTGTGATATCTGCTGAGATACTAACTTTTCTAAGCATAGACTCTTCAATAAATTCCTGACATGTTTTGCAGATATTTCCTATTTCAAAAGGAGGGGGAATGAACAAGGAGAGCAGCAATCCTGGACTTGATCCTAATCAATAGGGAGGGGTTGGTCACTGGAATAAAAGTGCTTGAGGGGAAGTGACCATGTAATACTAGAATTCACAATTGTAGGACAGGGCAAAGAAGGGTATAATCAAACATGAACCTTGGATTTCAGAACAGCTGATTTTATCAGACTCAGGGAAATACTGGGCAGAATCCGATGGCTAGAGATGCTAATGGAAAAAGACACCCAGCAAGGATGGGAGTTCACGAAGAAGAAGTTGCAAAAACTACAATAACAAACATATCTATGGAATAAGAAAAATGCCAAACATCTGAAAAGCCAGTGTGGTTATATAGCAAATACAAGGAGGAAATGAAAATAGAGTATGTACAGTTGGTCCTCCACATTTGTGGGTTTGACTTTCACAGATTTGATTATTTGCAAGTTTCTTCAACTCTGCTTCCCTACCTTATGTGCTTCTTTCCAGGGGGAACCTTCCCTCTCAGAGGCTCCAGTCAGGCCACACGGCCCTTTAAAAAATGATCTCTGGCCGCCCTCCTCCTCCTCCTCCTCCTCCTCCTCCTCCTCCTCCTCCTCCTCCATCACCACCAGCTGCTGCCTGGCTAGCTAACCAATCCCAGTTGTATATTGGAGGAGCCTTCAAAAACTTTTTGTAAGAGAAGAAGGCAAAACTTTCCCCCAGAGAGCAGGGGGTGTTTTTTCCAGAAAGGAGCAGCAAATGTATTAGGCAATGGGCTTGAGGAGGATGAATCCTTCCTTCTAAAACTTTGGAATCTACAGTAATGAGGACTAAGAATGAACCTATTCCCAGCTTCCAAAGCTATGGACTCTTTTATGCCCATTGGCACAAAAGTCTCTAGCCTGGGGAGTAGGGAGTAAGAAGGATCCTCTTCCTCACTTCCAAAGTTGGAGACCCTTGTATGTCCATTGACATAAAAATCTCCAGCTTCAGGAAGGGGGAGCAAGAAGGATTCTGTTCCCCGCTTCAGAAGGAATTCGATTAACAGCACAATTTGATTTTTTTAAAAAAAAGCCTTGTTGAACTTGGCTATGATAATTTTTCTTTTACCTAACTTTGTACATGTCTAGTTTCTAGTTATTGAAGCTTCACCCTATGCCCCCTACACCTCATTTTTTTCTGTTAAAGATGGCTCACAGGCTTGAGACTTGATGTGAAAGTATCTTGCAAAGACTTGAGACTTGACTTGAGACTTGAAGGTAGATTGGACATAGATTTGGACATCTCTACCTTTCCTAGATCTTGTTTGGATCCTGGGTGCCCCTTCTCCCCAACATGCTTTGGACCCCTTCCTGCAGACACACACACACGCACACACACACATTTTGATCTTTACAATTTTTCCACCTTTGTAGGGTTCCTGCAACCCTAACCATAGCAAAGCTGGAGGGCCAACTGTATAAAGAACAGAAGGAAAGATCAGTCATAAAGTACATATGTGTAGCCCAAGCTTATAATGTGCTGAAATTGGCTGGGCAAGTGAAAATGTTTTTTCCCCCAAGTATATTTGAAACAAGAGAATAACAGAGGAAATGGTGGGATGGATACTCAATATAATGTCAAGAAATCATAACAAAAAGGCAGAACTGTTCCATATCTATTTTGCTTTAGTATATTTTCCCCAAAAGAGAACTCTCTGCTTGTATGTATTAGCAGAGAGCTTGTTAAGGGATACAGACTGCATTTCAAAATCAAAATCAAATTGCAATATTAAATACTCTACAAAATTAGAAAGAGAAGAGGGAGAAGCTCATTCTGTCTGCAAAAACAAGACCAGGGCAAGATTGTGGCAGAGACCATGAACTAAAGAAGAACACTAAATCAATCATCATGTCAAAATACAACCTGAAGAACATAAAATTTAAATATGTAACTGACTTTTGGATTCTGGAAGAACTCTGGGTTGAAGCCAGGAACATTGTCAGTGAGGAATGCAAAAGGTGCTATCTGCAGCCAAAAAGAAAAAGAAGCCGCAATGATTGACAGATAAAACTCTTCAAGCAGCTACGGACAGTCAAGAAGCAAAAATTATAAGATGATAGAAATAGAGTCAGGACCCTGAATGCAATTGTTCCATGACTTGTGTGGGAGGACAAAAATAACAATTGTAATAATTAATGCAGAGAAATAGAAAATGGCAACCAAAAGGGAAGAACAAGAGATTTCTTTCACAACATCAGACAGATCAAAGGGAAATTTAAACCAAGAGTGGGGATGTTTATAGGATCAGCAGGGGAACACATTACATGACCAAGCATATTAATTAATTAATTGATTAATTAATTATATTTATATGCTGTCTTTCTGTCAGAGTGAGAACCAAGACAGCTTCCAAAAAAGTTAAAAACATTAATAAAACATTTAAAACAACTAAAAACATTGGAAAAATATAAAGAATTATACAAAACAAAGATTTTAAAAACATCTTGATAAATTAAAAGCCCACCTGCTTACATATTAAAAACCTGCTTAAATAAGAATGTTTTCTTATGTGTCCAGTTCTGGGCACCTCATTTCAAGAAGGATATTGACAAGCTGGAATGTGTCCAGAAGAGGGCGACCAAAATGGTGAAGAGTCTGTAAGACATGCCCTATGAGGAGTGGCTTAGGGAGCTGGGTATGTTTAGTCTGTAAAGGAGAAGATTAAGATGAGACATGATGGCCATGTTTAAATATTTGAAAGGATGTCATGTCGAGGAGAGAGTGGGTTTATTTTCCGCTGCTCCAGAGACTAGGACAAGGAGCAATGGATTCAAACTACAGGAAAGGAGATTCCACCTGAACATCAGGAAGAACTTCCTGATGGTCAGAGCTTTCTGGCAGTGGAATATGCTGCCTGGGAGTGTGGTGGAGTCTCCTTCTTTGGAAGTTTTTAAGCAGAGGCTGGATGGCCATCTGTTGGGAATGCTTTGATGTGTGTTCCTGCGTGGCAGGAGGTTGGACTGGATGGCCATTGTGGTCTCTTCCAACTCTATGATTCTATGATTTTCACCTGCCAGTGAAAGGAGAGCAAGGAAGGGGACAAACTAGCTTCCTGAGGAAGAGAGTTCCAGAGGGTCAGAGCAGCCACTGAGAGGGCTCTCTCTTGTGTGTCCACCAGGCTAGCATGGCATGGTAGCAGAAGCAAGAGAAATCCTTCCCCTGCAGATCTTAGAGCTCTGGGAGGTTCATACAGGGAAATAGGGTCTTTTAAATAGTCCGGAACTAAACTGTATAGGGTTTTATAGATCATGACCAGCACTTTGAATTCTACCCAGAAACAAACAGGTAGCCAGTGAAGCTGCTTTAACAAGAGAGTTACTGTTATGTGTTCCCTGTAACTGGCCCCAGTCTGGTGGACATGTTTTGAACTCACTGAAGTTTCCAAACATCTTCCAAAGGCAGTCCCACATAGAATGTGTTACAGTAGTCCAACCAAGATGGACTTGGTTGGACTACTGTAAGGTGTGCATCACTGTAGAAATAAATGATGATGGAAACAATACATGGATGAACTTTATAAAAGAAATGAAAGGACAACAGATTCATTCAAGAAAGAACCATTTGAAGATGAACCCACAATTTTATAATGGGAACTGGAAGATGCATCAAGAGCACATGGGAGAAATAAATCACCATGAACAGCGGCATACCAATAAAGTTGCACTAATCTACAGAGGCAGGATCTACTTTAGTTCTGGCTAAAATTTGTCAACAAATATGGTAAACAAAGCACTTGTCCACAGATTGGAAATGCTTAATATACATCCCAAATTTAAAGAAAGAGGACACCAGGGATTACAGTAACCACAAGACCTTTACATTAAACTCCCATGCAAGCAAAGTGATGCTCAAAGTTCTACAATAAAGACTTTTGCCATTTATGGAGTGAGAAATGCCAGAGGTCCAAGCTGGGTTCAGACAAAAAGAGCAACTTGCAAACATATGTTGGATAATGATGTGCCCCAAAGAATTTCAGAAGAAATTTCAGAAGAATTTCAGAAGAAAATCAGCCTATGTTTTATAGCTTACAGCAAAGCCTTTGACTGTGTAGATCAGCCATTTTGAACTGTTTTTCCGCCCAGTCCCCCTTAAAAGCTCTTCTCAGGTTCCAGCTCTACACCCCTATCAAATGGGAACACAACACAAACAGACAGACAGAAAATAATTTATTATTGAACATGAAGAAAACTGGAACATTCGGACATATTGGACAAATCTTTGAAAGAGACTGTATGAAATTAAGATCAGGCCTGATGCGATGAGCTTCATGCTTTTCTGCAAGTTTCTGCAGAAGTCATTTCCGAACTACTTGCAATAATCTTTGAGAACTCTTGGAGAACAGGAGAAGTCCCAGCAGACTGGAGGAGGGCAAATGTTGTCCCCCATCTTCAAGAAGAGTAAAAAAAAAGAAAAAGACTCAAATAATTATCACCCAGTCAGCCTGACCACAGCGTCGAGGTGGCCTAGCTCTCCAATCTGTCAAGGTCATTTTGATTTTGATCCTGTCCTCTGGCGTATTAGCAACCCCACCTAATTTGGTCTCATCTGCAAATTTGATCAGCATGTCCTCTACACCTTCATCGAAGTCATTGATTAAGATGTTGAATAGCACTGGGCCCAGGATGGAACCTGTGGCACCCCACTAGTCCCTTCTCTCCAGGATGAAAAGCAGCCATTGGTGAGCACTCTTTGGGTTCAGTCAGTCAACCAATTACAAATCCACCTAACAGTAGCCCTGTCCAGCCCACATTTTACTATCTTCTCAGCAAGAATGTCATGTGGAACTTTGTCAGAGGCCTTACTGAAGTTAAGATATGCTACATCCACAGCATTCCCTTCATCTATCAAGCTTGTAACTGTATCGTAAAAAGAAATAAGATTAGTCTGGCATGACTTATTTCTGAGAAATCCGTGTTGACTTTTAGTGATTATGCCATTGCTTTCTAAGTATTTACAGACTGACTGTTTAATGATCTGCTCTAGGATCTTTCCATGTATTGATGTCAGGTTGACTTGGCAATAATTATTTGAGTCTTCTTTTTTCTCCCTTTTTGAAGATGGGGACAACATTTACCCTCTTCCAGTCTACTGAGACTTCTCCTGTTGTCCAAGAGTTCTCAAAGATTATTGTGAGCAGTTCTGAAATGAGTTCAGCTAGTTCTTCTAATCTGTCTTTTCTCTTCCCCACACAGTGACCGTATCACTTCATTGTTTTTACTTTTTCTGCAGACATATCTAAAAAAGCCCTTTTTCTTGTTTTTAATGTCTCTGGCAAGCCTGAGTTCATTCTGTGCTTTAGCTTTTCTGACCTTCTCCCTACATATCCTGGCTATTTGCTTGAATTCCACTTTGGTGATTTCGCCATTCTTCCATTTCCTGTACACATTTCTTTTAACACTTAGCTCAGTTGAGACTTCTTTGGTCAACCATTCTGTTTTCTTTAATTTTTTTTGGTATGTATTTTTTATTAAAATTTTGAATAAAGCAATTAAAAAAAAACCCTCCCTGCTTCCAAGCATCTTTTTTCCAGCTGAGTCTGGGTTTACATTCCATACATGCATTGTTTCTGTTTAACAAACAATTTTACACTATTACTTTTAACATTGTTACATTACAACTTATGCTTTATCTATTACATCATTAGTTTACATTATCTACTTTTCGTCAATCATTCTTTATTCCTTCCTTTTCTTATTCTTTTATCCCATTCATCACTTCTTGCCATTCTCTTTCAAAGTTCTGGATTGGCTTATTTTTAAGTGAAAAAGTTAACTTTTCTATCTCTACCATCTCCAGGACATTTAATTTCCATTCTTTTATATCGATATAATTTCTTTCTTTCCAATATTTAGCATATGTCAATCTTGCAGCAGTTATTACATATAACAATGTCTTCTGATGAGATCTTATTTCTCTTTGTTGCCCTAACATATTTAACAAATAAAATTCTGGCTTCATTTCAAAATTTAAACCATACATTCTTTGAATTTCATCATGTATTTCTTTCCAATTTTTTTTGCTACCTTAAAGATCCACCACATATGAAAAAAGGCACCCCTCCTTTCCATCACATTTCCAACATTTTCCATTCCCATTTTTTGTCATTTTTTTCAACCTTTCAGGTGTCATGTACCATCTATGTAACATTTTAAAAAAGTTTTCCCTTAGATTTAAACTTGGTGTAAATTTTACATCTGTTTTCCATGCCCTCACCCATGTATCCCATTCTGTTTTCTTTAGACACCTCCCATTTTTCTTCCTTATGGGCAGAGTTTTCAATTGTGCTTTCAGTATCTCACTTTTAAGAAACTCCCAGCCTTCATGAACTCCTTTCTTGACCATGGGATTTCAGCCAGTAGCTCCCTAAGTTTACAGAAATCAGCTTTTTTAAAGTCTGGAATGTATGTCTGGCTACACTTGGCTTCTCCTTCTTACTGAATGACAAATTCCAAAAGAGCATGGGCACTCCCCCCTAAGGATCTCACCACATCCACCTCATTAACAAGATCATCCCTGTTGGTCAGTTGATTCCTTTGTCACCTCTTCCACCTTCTGGACCATGAAATTGTCTGCAAGGCAAGCGAGGAACTTGTTGGACCTTGTGGTCTTGGCAGAGTTTGACTTCCAACATATATCAGAATAGTTGAAATCTCCCATTACTACTGCATCTTTCCTTTTTGAATGTGTGGTCATCTCCTCCAGGAAAGCCTCACTGAAGTCCTCAGGCTGGCCTGGAGGTCTGTAGTAAACCGCCACAATAACATCCATATTGTTTCTCACACCCTTAATTCTTACCCAGATGCTCTCAACCTGGCTTCCTGGATTTAAGTCATGGATCTCTTCACAGGTGAAAACATCCTTGATATATAAAGCTACTCCTCCTCCTTTCTTGTTTGGTCTATTTCTGCTAAATAGGTTATACCCCCCTATTCCTACATTCCAATCATGAGACTCATCCCACCAGGTTTCAGTTATACTTATTAAATCATATTTATTTTGTTGTATTAAGAGTTCGAATTCATCTTGCTTATTTCCCATGCTGTGTCCATTAGCGTAGATACACTTAAGACCATGTGCTCCTCCCGGAAGCCCTGTACTAAAGTTGCTTTTCCTCCCCCAGTTGGTCTCTAGTATTACTTGCCTGCTCTATCTATAACATTTGGGCTATTTTTCCCAGCACTCGCTGAATCCTTGCTCTGAATAATACTGTCTCCCTCCCCAGCCAAACTCAGTTTAACAATCTTCTGATCCACTTTGCGAGACCGTTAGCAAAACTGTTCCTGCCAACAGTTGTGAGGTGCAGCCCATCCATTGCCAGAAGACCATCTTTGTGGAAATGGAGACCGTAATCCAAAAACCCAAATCGCTTCTGGTGGCACCATCTGTGGAACCAGTTGTTCACCTCCACTATTCTTCTCTACCTTCTTGGGCCATGTCCTTCCACAGAGAGGAGAGACGAAATGACAACCTGCACACCAAGGTCCTTCAGCTTCCTACCTGTAACCTTATAATCTTTTGTGATGCACTGAAAGCTGTGCCTCACAGCATCATTGGTTCCCATGTGAACCAAAAGGAGGGGGTTATGGTCAGTGGGCTTGACCAGTGTCACTAGCCTCTCCATTATGTCTTTGATTTTGGCGCCAGGGAGACAGCACACCTTGTGATCCATCCTATCCAGGTTAGAAATTGCTGGTTCCATTCCTCTCAGCAAGGAGTCCCCAACCACTAGAACTTGTCTCTTCTGAGGCTTGTCCGGGGTTACTCAATGAGCAGATTCCTCCACGGCTGCCTGGACATTCTGTTTAGGCTGAGATTGTTCATCCTGCTGCTGTTGGATTTTGTCCTGTTGGTGTTCAAGTTCCTGTTGCTGATGTTCGATTTCCTCTTGGTGATGTTCCATTACCTCTTTCTGCTGTTCCACTTTGTTATTAATAAGGTCAAGAACTTGGAAGCGATTCTGTAACTCGAGAGTATCTGTTTGGTTCCTGGCCCTTCTACTCCTCCGTGTCACATTCCTCCAAGCATCTGTCTCCTGGTTTTGTGAACTGACTTCCTCTTCTGCTAGCTCCTCCATGTATTCTGTCTTCAGGAAGGTTCTCTCTGCCCTATCCAAGAACTCCTCAGCCTCCCTAATAATCTGAAGATTAGAAATCCAGGCCTCCAGCTGCCGAACCTTCTGCTCCAAGAGGAGCTTGCACTTGCTGCAGGTGTATCCAATGACATCTTGCGGCAAGAAAAGAAACATGCCACAGCTGTTGCAGGTGACTGCAGGAGCTCCCTCACCCTCTGTAATTGATAATGTAAACAGTCAAATTAGAAAGGTAAAACTGGGCTTTGTCTTCAGACTCCCCTAGTAAAACCTACGTCAACATCCCTGTTTGCAAAGCTCTTATTGTCAAACTATCAGGACTGAGGGTGCAATTCTATAGTGGTTCTAGTTACTCCCCTAAGTTGCCCAACCCACCTGGACATTGTGGTCAGGCAGAGTGCCTCAGCAGGGCTGCAACCCAAGAAGCAATGAACTCTTACTACACTTGTACAACCAAACTGTGCATGCCAAAGGCGGTCGCCACTGGGAGCAAATATAAAGAACTAACAGCTGCTAGCTCCTCCCCCAGCTAGCCAGTCAGTTAGACCTGATGGCTGCTAGTGCCTCCTCCTAGCTAGTCAGTTAGACCATGTGCTCAGGGAGAGCACACGGCCAGAGTAAACAGATAAACAACAAAGAAACAAACACAGCCCCGAAAGCTTGTAAAAAACACCCAGTCGAGGATGTCATCTCAGACACAGCAAACCTTCCGCTCTCTCCTCTGAAAATCATCTGATCATGACTTCAGGATTTAACATAAGAGCTGCCAAGGTGCTTGCTATATTGGTAGAATCATAGAACAATAGAGTTGGAAGAGACCACAACAGCCATTTTCAGCCCTCTGCCATGTGGGAACACACACTCAAATACCTCCAGCAAGTGGCCATCCAACCTCTGTTGAAAAACCTCTAAAGAAGGAGACTCCACCACACTCTGAGGCAACATATTTCATTGACAAACAGCTCTTACCATCAAGAAGTTCTTCCTGATGTTTAGGTGAAATTTTCTTGTAGTTTGAATCCATTGCTCTGTGTCCTAGACTCTGTAGCAGCAGAAAACAAGCTTGTTCCATCTTCAACATGACATCTCTTCAAAATATTTAAGCATGGTTTCATGTTACCTCTTAACCACCTTTTCATCAAGCTAAACATACCTAGCTCCCTTCACCCTTCACCATTTTGGTCACCCTCCTTTGGACACATTCCAGCCTGTCAATATCCTTCTTCAATTATGGTGCCCAGAACTGGACACAGTATTCCAGGTGAAGTCTAATCAAAGCAGAATAGAGTTGTGTTATTATTTCCCTTGATCTTGACACTATACTCCTATTGATGATGCCCAGAATCACATTGGCATTTTTAGCTGCCGGATCACACTGCTGACTTACGTTCAGCTTGTGGTCTACTAAGACTCCTATCTAGTCTTTTACTTGTACTGTTTTCAAGCCACGTGTCACCCATCCTGTATCTGTACATTTCATTCTTTCCTCCTTGGTGTAGTACCCTACATTTCTCCCTGTTAAAATTCATTTTGTTAGTTTTGGCCCAACTGTCTAATCTGTCAAGGTCATTTAGAATTCTGATCCTGTCCTCTAGGGTATTAGCTATCCTTCCTAATTTGGTAATATCTGCAAGTTTGATGCGCATGCCCTCTATACCATCATCCAAGTCATTGATAAAGATGTTGAATAGCAGTAGGCCCAGGACAGAACCCTGTGGCACCCCCAAGTCACTTCTTTCCAAGATGAAGAGAAGCTATTGGTGAGCACCCTTTGTGTTCGACCTCTTACTCAATTACAAATCCACCTAACAGTAGCATTGTCTAACTCACATTTTACTACCTTGTTTGCAAGAATATCATGGGGACCCTGTCAAAGGCCTTACTGAAATCAAGCTACACTACATCCATAGCATTCTCTTAATCCAATAAATCCTCAATCATAAAAAGAGATTAGTCTGGCATGACTTGTTTTTGAGAAACTCATGTTGGCTTTTGGTGATCACAGCATTCCTTTGTAAGTGCTTACATACTGTCTCTTTAATGATCTGCTCTAGAATCTTTCCTGGTATTGAGGTCAGGCTGACTGGGTGGTAATTGTTTAGGTCCTCTTTTCCCCCCTTTTTGAAGATGATGACAACATCTGCCCTCCTTGAGTCTGCTGGGACTTCACCTGATCTCTAGGAACTCTCAAGGATTATTGCCAGTGGTTCTGAAATTACTTCTGCCAGTTCTTTTAATACCCTTGCATGTAGTTCATTTGGCCCTGGTGACCTGAATTTATTTAGAATAGCCAAGTATTCCTGCACTACCTCTTTACCTATTCTGTGCTGCATTTCCCCTGTTGCATCATCCATTCCATTTTCTCCAAGTTGAACACTGTTTTTCTTTTCAGAAAAGATTGAAGCAAATAAGGAATTGATTAGTTCTTCCTTTTCTCTGTCCCCTGTTACCACTTCACCATCTTCTCTCAGTGGCCTTGTTTTTCCTTTGGCTACAGACATAACCAAAAAAGCCGCCCCCCCTCCATCTTCTTCATCTTTTGTTATAGATAT
Source organism: Iguana delicatissima (assembly GCA_948472985.1). NCBI lineage: Eukaryota > Metazoa > Chordata > Lepidosauria > Squamata > Iguanidae > Iguana > Iguana delicatissima. Next base: position 183,758 of record CAOKZL010002268.1, read on the forward strand.
AACCAAAAAAGCTCTTTATTTTTTTAAACCTCTTTAGCAAACTTGAGCTTGTTCTGGCCTTTAGCTTTTCAGACTTTCTCCCTACACTTGCTGGCTATTTGTTTGAATCCCTCTTTGGTGATTTGCCCATTTTTCTATTTCTTGTGCTTGGCCCTTTTAAATCTTAGTTCAGTTGAAAGTTCTTTAGACATCCATCCTGGTTTCTTTAGACATTTCCCATTTTTCCTCCTCAATGGAACTGTCTGAACTGTGGGCCTTTCCGTACTACACTGTTATAGTGCTATAATTCCACTTTCAGCATCCTATGGAATCCTGGGGTTTGCAGTTTAGGGAGGGGCATTTAGAATTCTCAGCCAGAAAGCTCTTTGGCCTCAGCAAACTATAAGCCCCAGAATTCCACAGGAGGTTGAAAGTGGAATAATAGCACTATAACAGTGTAGTGCGGAAGGGGCCTGTGTCTTCAATTTCTCACTTTTAAGAAACTCCCATCCATCATAAACTCCTTTCTCTTTTAGTATACCTGCCCACAGGATGGCACCTAATATTTCCTTAAGCAATTTAATTTAATATCTATTAATTTAATATTTAGTATAATAAATTAATTCTGAAAGCAAATGTTTCCATTTTCCCATGAAAGGCTTTACTGGTGAATGTTTTTTTATAACGTTTTCATTTCCTGACTGCCTAGGCTTCTCTATTTATACTTGGGGGTGGGAGTGGAATCCGATCAGTTTTCCAGCAGCATATTGCAATAAGTCACCATAGATGCTGTATGTGCGATTCATGTTTGTAGCTTTCATTTTTGTAACCTGTGTTTGAGGCATCATTTGATCATTAGGATTGCTATTGTTCTACATGTTTCACTATCTTTGGCCAACAGCAGCAGATGCCGCCATATCATGTTGTGGGTAAATGACAGTATACATCAACCTAAGGAAAGAACAAATACAATGAAGAAACTTGAATAATTCTCAGATGTTCTTTGAAAATAGTTCAAAACTGCATCAGGTGTATGTTTTCTGTGCTTCTGGGCAGCCTAAAGCATCCATGGAAGACTTTAAGGGGAAAAAAAATCAGACTGCTCTCCCAAAAATCAGCCTGTTAAGAAACTCTTAATTGAATCTCCCACGTCTCTTTAATTTAAAAATTGTCCATTTAAGAGGGACAGAAAAGATTCTGTAGCCAGTGATGGAAAGAACTGATAAACTAGCCAAACATGGCACAAAAAACAAATAAGATTTTTCAAAACTCATAGAAGAGATTTATTATCTTGTCTAGTGACAGAACTCTGGCTTCTTTTTGTGAGATAGGCTTCTAGAAGACCTGAAAAATATACCTATACAGAGAAGTTGACTGTTTGATATGGTAGTTTATAGCTTTAGAATTATTTTTTTATAATCATTTTATTAAAAGTTCACAAATAAAACAATTAATTTTCATTGTTATTTTTGCTGACATATTCTTGATACTTCCAATCTGATCTGGATTTCATTTTCAATATCCCATATCTAAGCTTTATCATTGTACTGCATTTTACAGCTAGATCACATGTTAGAACTTGTATTACATTCACCATCTACCGGCTTCATGATAACAACCGCAGTCATCTCAATCTTTTAAACACATAGTACCATGAATTACAGACTTCTATCACAAGTCACCCAGCAACTACCCACAATTTGCCATTCTTTCTGAATTTCGTCATCTGATTTCCCTTTCAATCTTTGAGAGACCGTATCAGCGGTTTTATTTTCAATAAAAGTTCCCCACCATTGTTCTATTGTAGGTATTTGCTGTGATTTCCATACCTTTGCATATTCAATGCGTGCTGAAGTTATCATATATAATAATATTCTCCAATATTTCTTGATATTAGTTCCATCAACTATATCTGTCATATTCAACAAGTACATTTCAGGCATCATAGCAAACTGTACCTTCAGTATTTCACAAATTTTATTGTGTATTCCAGTCCAGTATTTCTTGACCTTTGAACACGTCCACCACATGTGGCACATAGTGCCCACCTCTTTCTGACATTTCCAACATAGTCCAGTACCTGTGTTATAAATCTTTTTTAGTTTATCTGGAGTTAGATACCATCTATATAACACCTTGTAATAGTTCTCTTTCAAATTCTAGGCCACCGTAAATTTATTTGTCTTTTCCCAACTCTTTTCCCAGAAAGCTAACTGTATTGTATGTCCAAAATTCTGTGACCATAGCCTCTTTAACTGTTTCTTCATGCTTCTCTTGCTGCAAAAGTTCTTGGCTAATATGAGCTAATAGATGAGGAGGGTTTTCAAACAGCCATTTAATCACTCCAGTTTTTTCCTTTCTTTCTATACTGTATGTCTTTACATCCATCTGAAACCTTTCAGTTAGTTGCCTGTAAAGAAACCAATTTAAAACTATTCCTTCTTGCTCTAATTTTCCTCTTGTTTTAATCTGAAGCTTATTTGAATCTGACTTCTCAATTATGTCATCATATCAAAGCCATTTCTTAGATTCAGTCCATCTACCAAAGAAAGCCTCTTGAGGGGAGACCCAGGTGGGCAGCTGCCTAATGTTTCTAGTCTTATCTTTGTCCCAAATTTTCAATAACGATTTCCTAATGTAGTGATTTATGAAATCTTTATCTATTTTTGCTTTATCATAGAACTTTAGAATAGCTTTAGAATTATGAAGTTGTTGAGGTAAGGTTGGCCAAATGTTAGAAATCCAACTGATTTTATCATGACAAGTAGAGAAAAATTCCAGTAATTCTGAGCAAATAAGAGTTTATACCACATTTGATGGCTAATATTGTAGCAGTGATTCCTGTCAGGGTAGCACAAGGTAGCTCCTCAGAGCATATGCAGAGCATTGACAGGGCAGTGATGTCCAGCTGCAACCAGGTGACTCCAGGCAAGCCAAAAACAGTTCCAGAGACTCATAAAGATAAGCTTAGGACTATTTATTTAGTTAGGCACACTGCGGTTAAAGTTAGGGCTTCTGGCAGCATGCCAGGAAGCAATAAGTAAGACAGTAAATCAGCATACAAACCAGCAGCATTTCTAGATGCAGTCCATAAATCAGTCAGCAGAGCAATGTGACCAACAACAAATGACCTGAATGGTAAAATATAATGGCATACCCAAGCCTTTTTAAGGGCTTAACATCACCCTAGACCCTATGGGGTGATCGAATCACCTTTTCCTGCAGGCAACTTTCTCATGTTGACAGGGCAAGACCTTCTGAAGCTAGCTAGTCAAAACATTCCTGCAGCTGTGCTCAAGATCACATCACCTCATTCCTGCTGTCTACTTAGAAAACACTTTACGGACTCATGTTGAATGTTTCAACAAAGAGAACAAAGAGATCTCTCTCCATTTACCATTGTCTCTGTGCACTCTTGTCTAGGATAGCATGGTAGAAGGTATGCTCAAAGTTACTTAGACATATTTTAAAATTGTTTTTATTACTTTAACACCTCAATACATATTATTGCATAATATTACACATTCCCCCTCCCCACATAACCTATTAGAAAGGGATTGCTGTGACCTTTGCTCCAATTAGAAATACTTTTTATGTGTCATGTGGGAGAGCATCTGGGAATGATTGTGCAAATATGAGGTAATTCCCTTGTGACAATAAGGCTGGGTCATAGTGATATGAAACCTGGGCAAGAGGTTTCATCAGCCATGGTGACATGTAATCCAGGCTGGGGTTACATCAGCTAGTCCCTGTGTACATAAAGAGGTAGGCTCTGCTAAGCCTCAGATTCTCGGTCTCCCTGATTCTGGCCGGAGGCTTTGCCGGAGCATATCTCTACCTGATATGGTGATGGAATGCTGAATCAGTGTTGAAGGATCTGCAAACCTGTACAGATGTGTATATTGGAACTGAAGAAAGCCTCCGGGTATATTTTTGGGTGACAACACTGTGTGCTAGTGTTCTTGGTGGGCAGTTTTTGGGGTCAGAGCAGTGCTGCATGATATACTCTGCTGCACATGCTTCTTGTTACTGTGTTTTCAACTCTGCTGTATGTTTGTTTTGCTTGCCTCTAAGCCATGTTGGGCAGAGCGCAGCGTTATGAGGGAGGATTTAGTGCGGTCTGCCTAAGTCCCATCATCCACCTTCCCTCCACATAACCTCCCTCCCACTTCCCTTCCCAAATGGCTTATCAGAGGTCAAAAATATACCTCCTTCAATCAGTCAGTAAGCTTATTGTATTTTAGCAGCCAGCCATTATACAAAATATTAAAAAGTAAAGGGAAAAAGTCAAATAAATTAGTTTATGAAAAATAATTAATTATTCTACAATTCCTACCCCCCATAAACTTTATAGCATGTAGTTGTAAGGCCTAAAGAAGAAATTTGGGGGTTCTAAAGGATACATACTTCAATCAAAAACCATCTTGAAAAATGTGGCTCATGGTTTTGGTTACATTATTAACTTCTTTATATTCCTTTTCCTCTGTAACTTTTTCCAACATGCATTTAAGACATATTACTGTTAAATTTTGTAGATTGAATTGCTTAGTAGGGTTTCTACTTCATGCATAAATTTTGTGGCTGACATGTTCACAGTTTCTTTTTGACCGGTTATGTCTTTGAATTAGTTTCATTTAATACCTGAGAATATAGAACCACACCCATTTTGCCTAGTTAACATTTGACAAGAAAAGTTGCTAACTTTACTACCTGAACACAAGCACCATTCAAGGCTACATTTAAAAAGAAGTCCATGGTGATCACCTGCTTTTCTGCTTTTTCTTTTTTTTTAACCTCAGTAATCTAACCAGTATTACCATTCCATTTCCCCTTCCTTTTTAAAGCTCAAAAACCTTAGAAACTATTCATTGTCCCTTTTATTTTTCCTCCCTGAAAAATATTAGCAGCAGAGCCTTGGAGAGTTCTCTTCTGTGTCTGGATACTAAAAAGTATTTCCAAAGAAAAATATATATGCTTTAAAACTGTAGGATTATTTAGTACTTGTGTTGTGAAGAATGTAGCAGAAATACTGCATTATGAAGTTGTGGTAGGAACAAAAGTATTCAGGATGCCCTTGTAAGGTAAAAAAGAAGAACTTATATTTATTGTCCCAGGAAATCTTGTGACTGGAATGGTTGTTGGTGAATGGAAGTTAGACAGTTGATGTTTTAATTTTAGGTAGGGAGTTGGGATTAGTGAGGGACATGGATGGTCTGTGTGAGAGAGAATGGAGGATTTATGAAAAGTGAAGTTTAGGAATAGATTAATTGTTTTTAAGGATGTGAATTAGCTAGAGATGAGTGAGAATGTGTAATGTTTTAAATATAATAAAACATTATTCTGCTTTGCAATATTTAGCTTCTGTGAATAAAGAATTGTTTTTGTTTTTGTACACTTTTAGCCTCTGAGAATGCTTATCCATATGAAAGGGATTCAGACATGATGTCTGTGGTGGCAGCATTTGGGTTACCTTTGACCCCTCTTAAAATGTGGGGCCAGATCTAAAAAGGTCTGCTACAGACCCCCTGAGCAGTCAACATGATTGCAGTTGAGTCCTAAATTAGCCTGGAAAGATCCCCATCTTTGGCTAAAGGGACCTCTCCCCCTCAGAAAGAATGCTGTCAAAACCATTTCTTACACAAGCAACGAGAAGGATCCTTTATTGTTAAATGGAGGGGTTTTTATAACTTTGGGGCAATGATCACATGGAGCACACAGCACATGTTCAGAAGTCAAGTAACGATATTCACTTTTCCAAAATCCGGATACATTGTTGCCAGCTATATCCTTCAGTTAACAATCAACAATGAAACCTGAATCACACATGTTATCTGCTCAGCAATGAAGTATAAGAAATATTGTTAAAGAGGATAACAATGCTGGAAAGCAATGATGAGAACCCAAGCATTGACTTTGCCAATTAATATCAGTGTAATTTTAAGAAGGACGAGGGGCTGACAACAGAAGCAGCCTTTAAAGAACTTTTTGTTCCCATACACCCCTGTTATACCCAGCACATTCCACATACATACACATTTCCCGCATCCCATATACAATAACATGGCATGGATAGAGCATGACATGACACAATTATTGCAGTAGGCACTGTGGCAGTCTTCACATTTGGTGGGTTAAGAAGTAGAAACCACACATTTGGTGACAGTGGTATGGTTTCCAGAGGAGAACCCCCACAGTTGGTGGCATAAGTGTAGAAAAATCCCCACATTTGGTGGCAGCTGCAAGACTGCTTGAGAGGAGAAACCCACGCCAAGAGACTGTGTGGAAAAACTGTGATAAGACCTGAGGCTGAACTTTGCCATATTAATTTGGTCTAACTAGCTGTTTCTTTGACCTGCTGATTGCTTCCACTGTGCTGCTAGAAATGTCAGGTTTTTTTCTTCCACATTTCTTCTGAGGCAAACTGACAGACCTGTCAATGCTAAGTGTAGCTAAAGAAGTCCCTCTTCTGAACTTAGTTGGGTAAGAGCAAAAATTACTTTAAAGGCATTGCTGGCTGGACCAGGTCAATAGCATGGACCAGGTTAAAGCTCCACATCCTTCACACTAGAGTCCTAACCAGATTAGAACTTTGTGCTTAATCTAGGAAAACAGAATAAACATTTAGTGTTTTTTTACACCTGTAAGGTAATATCTGCTTTGGTTCTCATGCTCTTATTTCATACGACTGCCAACTCTATTTAATAACTCATGCATATAACTGGTGACCTTCAACCAGTGAAAATATGAATACTTTTAAAATAATTTTTGAATAATTTTGAATAAACATCTGGCTTGAGATGGTGCTAGGATGTTAATTTTTAAAACTGAAAAAATCTTAAATCATACAATCTTAGTATCATAGAAATGTAGAGTTGGAAGAGACCACAGGGGCCATCCAGTCCAACCCCCTGCCATGCAGGAACACCCTCAAAGCACTCCTGACAGATGGCCATCCAGCCTCTGCTTAAACACTTCCAAAGAAGGAGACTCCACTACACTCCGAGGCAGCATATTCCACTGCCGGACAGTCTTGACCGTCAGGAAGTTCTTCCTGAGGTTCAGGTGGAATCTCCTTTCCTGCAGCTTGAATCCATTGCTCCTTGTCCTGGGCTCTGGAGCAGCACAAAACAAGCCCACTCCCTCCTCTACATGGCATCCCTTCAAATATTTAAACATAGCTATCATGTCCACTCTTAACCTTCTCTTCTGCAGACTAAACATACCCAGCTCTCTAAGTCTATCCTCATAGGGCATGGCTTCCAGGCCCCTCACCATTTTGATCACCTTCCTCTGGGCTTGCTCCAGCTTGACCATGTCCTCCTTGAATTGGGGTGCCCAGAACTGGACACAATATTCAATATGAGGTCTAACCAAAGCAGAGTAGAGTGGTACCAGTACCTCCCTCGATCTAGACACCATACTCCTATTGATGCAACTGAGAATTGCATTGGCTTTCTTGGCTGCTGCATCACACTGCTGACTCATGTTCAGCTTGTGGTCTATGAAGACTCCTGGATCCCTTTCACACGTACTGCTATCCAGCCACGTGTCCCCCATCCTATATTTCTGTATTCCATTTTTTCTACCTAAGTGTAGGACCTTACACTTCTCTCTGTTGAATTTCATTTTGTTAGCCTTGGTCCAGCTCTCCAATCTGTCCAGGTCATTTTGAATTTTGATCCTGTCCTCTGGCGTATTAGCAACCCCTCCCCATTTGGTGTCATCTGCAAATTTGATGAGCGTGCCCTCTATTCCTTCATCCAAGTCGTTGATAAAAATATTGAACAGCACTGGGCCCAGGATAGAACCCTGTGGCACTCCGCTAGTCACTTCTCTCCAGGATGAAAAGCAGCCATTGGTGAGCACCCTTTGGGAACGCTCAGTCAACCAGTTACAGATCCACCTAACAGTAGCCCTGTCCAGCCCACATTTTACCAGCTTCTTTGCAAGAATGTCATGGGGAACATAAATGAATGAAACAGATTTTCTTTCTTTTTACAAGACCTATTATATTAACAAATAATACATATAAATATTATAAAATACATTGTGAATTTTTTTTTTGCTATAATAGATGCTGTATAGTATCTGTGTCTTATGGGTTTATGTTCCAAAATCAACACTAAATTCTCTTTTCTGACAGGTATCGTTTATTTCTCTTCCTTATCTCCATAGTAATGTGCTTTGTTGTGACCAAGTCCTTGCTGCTGACCTGCTGTTTACCCATCTTTCTAATGGGTATGAGGTACTACTTCAGTAGAAAAGTTATCCTCAACTATCTCAAGTGTGCACTGAATACGGACATGTCTGATATTGAGCAATATTACATGAAATCCCCAGGTGAGTAATCAATCTATGGTTGCATTGATCACCAATGTCTGCTTTAATAATTAAAAATCTTTTCTTATGTGATTTTGACTGAAGAGTCTTTACATTATTGACAATGCACACATATACACAATCTAAATGTAAATCTAAGTCTAAATTAATGGATATGTTTCTTCTGGTTTCAATTTTGGTACTTGGGTTGATATATAAATATCAGAGGAGGGAGGAAACAGTAGTCTCCTTGGATTGGATTTTCATTGCCTTGCTATGGTAATAGGTAATAGTAAAGGCAGATCAGTATTATGGAATCAGTATTATAAAATCATATTATTTCTAAATCTCATACAATAATTAAGTGTATCACACCACTCATTGTGTGAAGAAAAGGAAAAATCTGGGACAGAAATGTACAGAAGTGCAACTCTGCTTCAGACTGTTAGTTACTTTGTATGTTATCCATTCATATGCATGTACACATTTAGAAGATACATTGATTTAGGATTATTTATCCATTTATGATATTTTTTTAAAAAAAGCTTTGGTAATTTAGACAGATTTGTGCAGCACATATGCAGTTCCCATTAACTGAGTGGACAAAGTCTTTTTTCTTCGTTCAAAAAATTATCAGGAATTACTGAGTGCTTGGTTTTTTAAAACTATTAGAACTTACAGCTTTTAAAACTGAAGAATTACTCAAGATCTACCTGTGCAATCTGTATGAATATATATCCTGATATGTACTCTATTATATTGTATTCAGTAAGTGGACTGAGTATTTAAAGTAATTTTCAGAACATATTTTTCTGTATATTTTTGTTCTGTAAAACCATATATGAGAAACCATTGCCCATTAGCTTGAAATCTATTGCTCAAATGAATGATCAGGACCTAATAAAATTAATTGATTCTGTTTAATTTGTTACTATCTATTAAAGTGTCTTCAGCCTTGAGGCAGCATATACACCATAAAAATGATGTGGGACTGTGAGGTCGTATGGACACTAATAATTTGTCTTTCCTGTAATTAAGAAGGGTGACTGTGAGTAGCTCAGCTGCATTAAAGGAGGGAACAGCGTATTTAATGCCAGGAGGGCCTGCAAAGCTGGTGTATGCATTCTTCTTGCCTCATGGTCTTCATTAGTCTCCAGTGAAAAAATGGTTCATTTTGACATTCCTATGACAGTCACACAGTCCTGGGCAGGATATCTTAAAATCCTAGGATTTTTTTAAATTGACCTTCTTCTTCCATGAGTGAGGAGAGAAGACTGCCCTCATGGGGGGGGATCTAAATCCCGCCCAGTCTGAGATCCTTACCTCTTCAATGCCAAAAGTTTGACACTGGTAAAAAGGGAGCAGGTTGTAAGTGTTTTGTGGTATGTTCCTAGTATGCTGCTGGAAGTGGGGAAGCCATGACTGCCCTGGAACTGGTATGGTTCATTTCATACCACTGACACCAGAGGGATAGAAGCAGTTAAAGGAAGAGGGAACAAGCGTGAAAAATGGGAGAGGAGGTCAGTGCTGTTGATGCAAGGCTGGCAATACTTTGGATTCTTCAGAAGCAGTAGCAACTGGTGGCTCTGGTGTTGGTGGGATGGACAATATTCTCTGGGCTTTTGATACAGCTTTTAAGGAGCTGAATCTGTTTTGGACTAAGGTTCAGCACTTTGGAGAGCTCCCTCAAAATTCATACTAAAACCACCAATTACCACTGTTCAGAGGCTCTGCCTTCAGTGCAATCTATCCCAACCAACAAGAGTGCTCTGCAACCTGTTTTAAAGCAAGGTTGTGTTCAGACCTTTGGCTACGGTCATTTGCTGGCCGAAGGTCATGTTAGTGGAAGAAACCAGATGTCCTGAAGAACTTTCTACTAATGAGAAATAGGAGCTGTTCTTTCACGGAAAGAAAGTAGACCACAGGCTTTGTAACTATGGATGGCAAGATTGGAGAAGGCTCCTAAATACAAACAAATACACACATACAAATCCTAAATACAAACAAATACAGATATACATAACTTTTTCTTGTCTTTCACACATTTTGCACACTGGTTGTCTGAGTGCCAATGAGGTATTTACTTCCAGTCACTGTGTTTATTTGTGTTCCAGTAAATGTGTTTATTTTAGTACCATCTAGGACCAAATGAAATCTCTTGCTTTTGAAAGGCAGGTCACTTGTTCTAGAAATGTATCTTTTACATATGTTTGAACCTATTTTCTGTTCATGGAGGAAAAGTCTTTTCACACTACACTATTTTAGCACTAGGATTCCATTTAATATTCTGGCTGCATCCTGTGGAATCCTGGCATTGGCAGTTTGGTCAAAGGCATCTGAGGAGCTCCCTGGCTGGCGATTAAAAATGCTGCTCTTCAAACTCCCAGTCCCAGGATGTAGCCATGACAATCAAAGTAGATTCATAATGCTACAATTATGTTGCATGAAAGGGTCTTCAGAATAGTTTTAGTAACAGCAGATGTTTAGAGGAATTTGTTTGGGACTGGGCATCTCTTCTTTCTGACTCTTTTCATATCAGAGACAGGTTGTTGTCAGCTGTTTTAGAAATTAGCATTTTTTCTCGATTAACAGTATGGCAACATTAGAAACAGTGCTGCAGATTGTGTGTGTGTGTGTGTGAGAGAGAGACAGACTGTGAATGATTGTCACCTGGCACATACTATTATCCTGTTCTCTGGATGTTTCTGGCTCACTTTGCTGCTAGGAGAGCCCTTCCCTATGCTTGTATGTGAGGGAAGGAAGCATGGAGGCATAAATTATCTCTGGGTTTTGTGGGCCAAAATGAATTCTTCTGGTCAAAAAGAATCTCATAAAATTGCTTCTGAAGATGTGTATACTACTCTGTCACCCAGCAGTCTATGGCTGTCTGTGCCTCCAGCAGAATTAATAAGGGCTAATAGCATCCTCATAAGAGCACAAATATCTAATGGGTCTCTTTCTTAAAAAAAAAAAGTCCTACTCATGCACAGTAAATGTCAGTTTTCAAAAGAAGGATTAAAATGTTTAAGACAGTAGTTCTCAAGCTTTGGTCATCCCTAAGTTGTCTGGTGCTTCTGGAATTTGAAGCCCAAAACACTTGGAGGACCAATGTTTGAGAACCACTTGTTCCGGGAGAAACTGTCTTTTTCTGTCTTCAAAACAAATCCACACCAGTTTTGCTTCCTTTCTTGTAACACCTACCTTTCAAAAGCCAATCTTTTTTTCTTTCTTAATCAGCCTCTGAAGTTAGTGAAACCTGCTACTATTTTTTTTTCAGTGCAAGAGATTGAAATATTTGTGAAAAAGATTGCAAGGAGGCTGAGGAGTGGACAAACATTGCACAGATAGACATATGGAGGGGAGAAAGCAACTTATAAGCAATTGAGGGATGCCAAAGGGAAGTTTGAAATTGCGCAGTGTTTCCTTTCTACTGTGTATACGCTTTCTCCCATCCAGTGAGCCAATCCATTTGAAAAACAAGCATCTGCTCTTTTCTGTTCTTTTCTGTTCTTTTCTTTTCTTTTCTTTTCTTTTCTTTTCTTTTCTTTTCTTTTCTTTTCTTTTCTTTTCTTTTCTTTTCTTTAGGAGAGAACCTTCAATGGAAATGAAGTGGCAGGGGCTTGATGATTGGGAAGTATTTGGAAGGAATGTATTCTCAGGTTGATGCATGGTGGCTGGGACTATGAAGACTCTTTAACAGAAAAAGAGGGCTGGGGAAAGGGAGCCAAGGAAGCTGCACAGCCTTGTACATGCAGAGAGAGATCAACAAGAACCAGATTAAATCCATTGACAGGTTTTTCCCTGTCAATGACCTGCGATTGCACCACCATCCTGGACTTACTTGGTGTGCAGAGGGTCTGGAAGTACAATGGCTGCACTTCCTGCCCCAGAGCAGCCTGGAAAAGTGCCCAGCTGTGCTGCTGCAGGAAGAGGTGGGGCCATTGTGCTTCCTGGATCACAGAGGCAGCTGGTGCAGAGGGGAGTGTTCCTGTTGCACTCCGCTACTGGGATCCCCACAGGACACCAGGATAAAGTAGAGTGCAGAAAGGGCCTTGGTCTCAGAAATTAGGACAGTCTTCTTTAGCCAGAGTCACAGCTGAGACACATTCTTTCCTTTTTTGTAACAATAGATTAAACAGTGGTCTAGGGAATGTTCATAGTTCAGGATATATGTATTTTTTCAACCCTGATTGGCCCTTTTGCAGAACTTTATCTTGGGCTTGTTTTGATACTTTCTTGGTCTTTGTGATGCTGTTTCTTTAGAAAAACCTTTGGGTCTTCCAGAAACAGCAGTATTTAATCTGCGATCATATGGCACTGGGAGTGCACAGAGGTGGATTTCATTCAATTACTTATATGTCTTTGTAGAACCAAGACATACTTAGATGCCACAGTAAAGTTGATGAATACTTACACAATCAACAAGTGACAGGTTTTTTTGGTTTGTTTGTTTGTTTGTTTGCTAAACTTTTGTGCCACAATAAAAATATTTTCTACCTTCACAATGTTGAGTATCTTGTGTACATGTAGTGGAAACAAGACCAATTAAATCCTATTCAATTCCAGGTTGAAACATGAAAAAATGTGGAAAAGTTGGAGTGTATGAATATATCTGCAAGTTTTTAGAAAATAAAAACTGCTAGTACTGTACTTTTGTTATACAAATCAACAGTGCAACCACATCAGGAATATTGTGTACAGCTGAAAAAGGATATTGTATTCCTGGAAAAAGTGAAGAATGTGGCAAAGAACTGATTAAGGGACTGGAGCAACTTCCATCTCTTTGGAATTGTTTAACTTAGAAAAAGCAAATAAATCAAGACATAGAAGAGATGAATAAAAATTATGCATGCTACAAATATAGTAGATAAGGGGAAACTTTTTTCTCTCTTACAATGTTAGGTGCATAGTCATCAACCAGTGCTAAAGTGTGGGAGGCTCAGCACAGATAATAAGAAGGAATTCTTCAAACAGAACTTAGTTAAACTGGAATTTACTGTCCCAGGTCATGCTTATGGATCCAACATGAAAAACTTTAAAAGATCAGATAAACTAATGGTTAGTAGTCAGAATGGTTGTATATCATTTCTAATAGAGAGAGCATGCCTCTATATATCAGTTGCTGGAGAATGTGAGGTGGAAGGCACACTTGCATTCATATTCTTCTGGCAAGCCTCCTATGGACAACTGTTTGGCTACTGTAGAAACAGAGGGCTAAAATAATTGATTGCTTGGTCTGATGCAGAATGGCTTTTCTTAACTTCTTAATATATTGATTGATATCCTTTGACTGACCAAAAATTCCAGATCTTTCATTTAGATTTTTTAAAAAATGTCTTTCTGTTCTGATTTATTTATACTTTAAGAAAAGGCACCTTTCCTAATCTTCTGCCACAATTTCTTGCCATGTAAACTTTGTTGTTGTGTGCCTTCAAGTTGTATTTGATTTATGGCAACCATAAGGTGACCCAATCATGTTTTTTTTTTGGCAAGATTTGTTCAGAGTGGGTTTGCCTTTGTCTTCCCCTGAGGCTGAGAAAGTGTGACTTGGAAACCAATGGGTTTCCATGGCTGACCGGGTATCTGAACCCTGGTCTTCAGAGCTGTAGTCCAACTGTAGTTCACCATGTAAACTAAAAATTCCTAAATTACTTAGATTCATCTAATGTGTCTACTCAGAAACAGGTCTCTCTGAGGTCAATGGAACTGTATAGTATGAATGCTTAGGATGGCACATATGCACCACAACTGTGTGTATCTTTAATCAGATGTCCTCATCCCTATCTCTTAGACTGAGAGCTTTCTTTCCAGTGTCACCTTTATCAATTTCCAGTCACCCAGTCTATGATTATCGTTAAACAAGACAGGTTAGATTATCATGAACATTCCACTTAAACATTTTCATGTCCTGGAGTTTCAGGATGTTTACATGGGAATGAATAGACCCTTGATTCTCTTTTAGGTAATTTATTATAAGCATTCATGGATATGGATATATACATACATATACATTCTCTTCACTACACAAACAATGTCTGGGCACTTCTAATTCATTATATTCCATAACATTATATATAAGTCACTATTATTCTATTATATTACCTATAAGACATATTAATTCATATAGCCATCACATCACATTCCTCAGGACATTCATAGGGACTTTATCTCTCTATACAGCATTTTAATAGGCTTGGCAATAAGCAGTGCATGTAAGGACATCAGCCTTTTAAACTAGTTAACATGCAACATCATAATCAGCTTCTCTATCATGTCTGCTAAGTCATTATACAGACAATTCCTTAAGGCTTTTATACATTTATAATCTTGTCCATTACCATATTCTTAGCCATTTTACATGTAACCAATCCATGCCAATCTCATGTGTTTGAGGAATGTTATAACTCTAGCAGGCTTCTGTGTAACAAAGGAATTCAAGAGTTAAAATCTAAGCACTTTTTAGGCAAGTCTTAACTGCACTAATCACATGTAAGGATATATCTCCTAGTCTTGGCAGAAACAGCATTTTAGAGTGTCAGAGTTTAACTCCCAGCCCATGGTTATCTGTCAGCAAGGGGAGGAATGGAGGAAACAGGCAGAGTCCGGAGCAAACAATCCAGAAGAGTACTGATCCAGAAGTCAATCCAGTCCAAAGAGTCAAGAATGTCAGAGTTCACACAGTCACAGAGCAGGAATGCAAAGGTCAAGGGGGCTGGGGGAGCAATTTGCCCAAAGCAAAAAGCAAGCCACCCCGACAGACTTAAATAACAGGGAAAACAGGTGTTCCTACTCAGCCTCCTGTCTTCTGAGCCTCAGTGAAACTGCTTGCTTCTGAGCTACCCTTTTTTTTTGCCATCTGTGTGACTGAGGACTGGGAGGCAAAGGTGTATCTAATTCCTCAAAATTATCACTAACCCCTTTTCCCTCAGGCACTGGCTATAGAGTCTCTGTTTCAGCTTGTCTTTCAGATGGTGGAGACACCGGCAAAATAGATTGCTCTTCAGTCTCTGACCCCTCATCTATCACAGCACTGCCTGTAGAGTCTCTGTTTCAGGCAAAATAAATTGATCTTAACTCTCTGACCCCTCATCTATCACATAGATGAGGGCTTATCAGGAACTTTTCTTTGAAAAGCTACATCATTTCCTTCTCTTCCCATGGTGGAGGCATGCCTAAGCAGTCTAATTATGTGGCTCTAACTTATCTTTTTTATTCTCTCCTGATGCATACTTGGTCATCCAATGAGGTTTACATCTTATCTTTTTGTTCGGTACACTTAAAACTAGCTCACACTTCGCTTTTAGTACACACTATTACTTGTTACCAGGTACTTCTAATGTACTGATCTGCAGAGTGACCTGAGGTCATCCCTTATAGTTTTTGTTTACATTATTTAAAGGAACATCTGGCATTCTTCCCAGGCTTGAAATCTAAACAAGCATTTTCTTTGTTTTATTACAAGATAGTAAATGGACAGACACTGTCATGAATCTTAGGCTCCATATTTTACCATCTATAAGTTTTACCAGGTTATATGCCCATATTTAATGATATATTAACATTTTAATGGTATATGCACAGGCTGACGAGTTGCCAATTAAAATTAATCTGGCCTCCAACAACTTCCTCTGCTTGATGCTGGAATTATTTTGGACCAGGCTTGAAGCCAGGCAGGTGTTGTCGCTTTTTAAAGACAGGAGATTTCCAGATATCACATTGTAGTTGTGCGTCTTCAAGTTGATTTGAGGCAGATTTGGATTTGAATCTAGCATAGTCTTTCAGGTCGTCATTTGGAAGGGACATCTTTGTCAATTTCTTGCAGGAAAAGCAACAGAGCCTTGTGGAACCTTAGAATCATAAAATTGGAAATAGTCTCATAGGGCATTGAGTTGAACCCCTGGCTCAGTGCAGGAAATCCAGCTAGCAGCAGGTAGCTGTCTAGTCTCTTTGTGAAGACATACAGAGAAAGTGACCCCTTTACCTTTCTAGGTAATTGATTCCATTGTCAGCCCACTCTCACTGCCAAGAAGTTCCTTCTAATGTTCAGCTTAAATCTCCCCTCCTGTAACTTCAAACAATTAGAGCTGGTCCTACCCTCTAGAGCAGCTACCCTCCTCTCTGTGACAGCCCTTTAGATATTTAAAAAGTGGAATCATGTCACTCCTCAGTCTTCTCTTCATCAGGCTGAGCATGCCCAACTTTCGCAATCTTTCCTCTTAGGTTTTATTCTCCATACCTCTTATCATCCTTGTTATCTATCTCTGAACCTATTTGTCTATATTCTTCCTAAAATTAGATACCGTGAACTGTGCTAAATTATTCTTAAAGACTACTACATTTATTATGGTACAA
The DNA here is from genome assembly GCA_948472985.1 of Iguana delicatissima. NCBI lineage: Eukaryota > Metazoa > Chordata > Lepidosauria > Squamata > Iguanidae > Iguana > Iguana delicatissima. Next base: position 200,408 of record CAOKZL010002268.1, read on the forward strand.
GCCTGTGTTCAGTGTCTTACCTGAAGATTATGAAACCATGGTGGTATCCAATAAAGAAACTCAGTTCCAATTTAATTGATAAAACAGTCATTCTTTTCATGTGAACTGTATTCTCAGCTTTCTGATTATGCTTGCAATCTGTAAGGAGTCTTTCAATGAATTTTCTAAACTTTGCAATGAACAACAAATAATATGTAGATTTTCTTTCAATATATCCACATCGAAAATATTTGCAAATGCGTTCTACATGTGTGCATACTCTCTTCTGAAAATACACAGGTGCACACAAAGAGAGTAGCTGTAACTGACAGAAAAGAATTCTACTTGATACTTAATTGTTTAATTTATTTCCAGAACTTTATTTTTTAAAATACCCAGAATTTGATTCTGCTCCTCTCCTTTTAGGCCATATTCAAGAAAAACTGAGTTCATATTTTGCAGTCCTGTCTACTTAAGGACTTGTAATTAAATGATTCATTTTCCATCTATGATTGGATTTCTCAGAAATCTAGCTATCTATTGGTAATTTTATATGTATATTATAGAATGAGCAAACAAAGTAGTATTTTGCTTTTGAACTGTTTAGTGGTATTTTGTTTTTTCACATGCAGAGAATGAATAGAGCAGATTGCCTTAAGGTTCAGTTCTGAAACCTCTGGCTTGCCAGTAGTTCCTGCTGAATCAAGGAGACTTCTTGTGAGTAAGAGGCAGCTGGATTGCAGCCTTTATTATCAAATGTGAGTAACTTTGAATTTTATTCACTTCTAGGGAAACAGTTTGGCACAGTAATCATGAAGTTCAAACCAATCTGAAATATTTATTCTGCTTTCATTACATAATGAATTCTGGGATTCTCTAATATATTTTCTTGAGTATCTCCTATGGCAGGGCAGGTAGAAGGGAAGTACTGTTAACATCTTTAGATGATTTGCAGCAGCTGTGGAGGGTTTCTGACTCCAACAAAAATATAATGGCAAGTAAAGGCAGCAAGTAAAAGTGCATGTAAAAACATTCTCTGACAAAGGGCATATCCAGAAAAGAGAAATGTCCCTGAAAGTATCAAGACTTGCCAGTTAATTTTGTTTTTATTTTGTGTATGTGTGTGTGTGTGTGTGTGTGTGTGTATATATAGTATTCATGGTTTTGCATCCGAGCTCTTTCTTGAAATCCCAGGTTACCCTCAGTCAGAAATCACTGTTTCTTGGCAGCTGACTTCTTAGTTTGTTCTTGAACCAAACTTGAACCAAAGCAAAATGGGATTGCAGAATAATTTATGAATTAAGGACAGCCACTCATTCTTTCTGGTAGATGTGTGGCAGCATGGCAATTTTCACTCTATGGTGGTCCCTCTCTTCTAAGACAGGAGACAGAATGGGCTTCCTTAATTTTACATCAGCATTTTTGATAGCTCTGTTGTGTCTTTGAAGTCCCTACCTTAGCATGATTTTAAAATGGAAATAGTTTTAAATTTAGAGTAATTCAAGAGATTATTTATTTATTTATCTTTCCTTTCTTCCAGCATGGGATTCAAGATGGTGTACAATATTTTAAAAACATAATACAAATTAAAAACAAAAGTTAAAACACAATTAAACTAAACTTAAATTTAAAAAGGTTTAAAAATTAGATAAAAGCAGTATGAAAAAGACTTTTAAAACAAGATGAAAACGTTACACTCCTCATTAAAAACTCTGTCTGCTTCAACATACCAAAATTTAAAAGCTTGGGGTAAAGTGTCAAACTCAGTACTGCCCGTCATGCTATGGCATGTCAACTACTTCAGTTATGCAAGTATAAGGAATAAGATTGGTAAGGACTACTTCCATACAAAGTATGGCAATAGAAGTGTACATATTTTAGGGAGTCAATACCAGTAAAGGTTCTGTATACTTGGCTGTATAAAAATGCTATTTTTTGTTGTGTAAACATGTCAAAAAGTACTTTGTATATTATTTTGAGAAAGTTCTAGAATAACTTATCACTCTCAGCTTTCACCTTTTCACCTAGAGTTACTGTTCTTCAAATTTAATCAGATTCAGTATTTTCTTTATACTTGGAACTCCTTTCTAGAACAGCTATCAGATGCTACTTTCCTTCTTGAATGAAGCCTTTAATCTTCTTTAGAAGAAGAAGCTTTTAATCTCCATCAACAACTGAAGTGTGTGGAATTTGTTCATGTGCGTCTTTGTTATCTTGTCTCTTCCTTCACTTTTCTCTCCATTGAAATCTGGATTGTTAGTTTCTTGGAACAAGGACCTGTTGTTACATTTATGTTGCTTGTTGCAAGATTGCCTTGCTGACTTGTATAAATAAAGTCTTCTCTGTAATATGCCCATTCTTTTAATGCATTTCTTTGTGCACTCCTGACTTTGTGAAAAAACAAAATAAGTAATTATGTTTCATGGTTGAAAAAAGTAGTAGGTGAGACAAAGGGTATGCTGTTTATAGTGTACATATGTCCCTTCAATTCTCTTGAAAACTTATGGTGACTCTATGATTTATATAGGGTTTTCTTAGGCAAGGAATACTCACACATGGTTTTGCCAGTTTCTTTTCATTCTATAATCCTACAGAGATGTAGATCTTTTATGATAACAGGTCATGAAGTAGCCCAAAAGATTTCTTACTCTAAAGTCCTTGGACAAATATGCAATGTTTGCTACAAAAGATTGTCCATGGATGTTTAAGTTTAAATCTAAGTGTTTTCTCATTGTCCTAGAGGGCCCAGCAAAACTTTGCTTTCTCTCATGTCACAGCCTGAAATGGAGGTAGTGAAGCTAGTATTAGCTAAGAATGTGGCCAGTTGACTCACATACAAGAATAATAGAAACCCACTGAGTATGAAACAGCAGGTCAGAAATGGAAAGTTAATGTAGTTCTTTCAGATACCATTGACACATTAACTAGATTCCTTATTTATTTTTTTATTTAAGTGTCTGTAATTTCTAGGTGATTTAGTAAAAAACAAAAAGAACAAAATGATACTACACTACTACAATGACAAAAAGACCCAGATTTGCTTGCAGGCTTACAACCTAAAAGTAAGGATGAGGCACAGCTATAAGCCTATAAATCACGAACAAGGTGTGTCTTGCTCTCAAAATCCCATTGCATTGCTACTCCCATCCTCCCTCGCCATTGTCAATGCTAGTTAGAGCTGGTGGGAGATGTACTCCAACAGCTGTGTTCCCTTTGTGGTTCTGTGCCTTCAACTCTACTGTGGCTTATGAAGAGTGTATCAGAGGGTTTTCTTGGCAAGACTGATTCAAAAGAGGTTTGTCATCACTTTCCTGTGAGTATGGCTTACAGCATCTGTTATTCCATGGTGGTTTCCCCTCTAGGTATTAACCCTGCTATAAACAGAGATCTAGATTTTGATACTAAAGCCCTTACTGCAGTATGCTCCAATCCTATGTTGTCCTGTCACAATCCTAGCAATGCCATTGCTGGGATGGCATCGGGACCTGAATGCTCCTCACTGCACTGTTCAGCTGCCAGTGGATGGGCAGTGTTTGGGACATGCTCCTTCCTCCCACTGTATAGCTGGCCTCTTCCTGGGCTGTACTCTGGAAGGAAGTGCTTTATAGTGGTTCTGCCTGTCATGCATTCCCAAGGCTGATGGTACTATTATGCAAAGGGAAGCCGTTACCGGATTTTTTCTGGTAATGGTATACTGTGTGATTGCGATGGCTGGGGACATGACAGCAGTGGGACAGGAATGACATTGTGTGAAGGCACACATTGCAAACTGGCAGCAATGTGTCCCCATCCTGGGATGGTGCTGTTGTGCTATAAGGGCCTACGATAAGTTAAAATAAAAATTGACGGAAGATACATTTTCCAGCTTCTCTTCACAGCTGTAATCCTTTTCTACTTTTTTCTCCCTGTTGTAACCCGTTGCGTCCTCCCAACCCAACCAAGACCCCTAGGAAGATTGGAAGAATCTTGATGAATAATGTGGTATGGGACTCAAGGGATAGCTAGGGGATGAGGTAACGGAAATTTTCTTCTGTGAACTATCTTAAGTGAACAAAGGGAATAAATTTACCCCTGGGGGCCCTGGGGCTGCAAAAACAACTGTGAGGGCATTTCCAGAGGAGAGAGCAGAAGGCTGTCAAGTATGGAGGGGGAGGGAGCTGCTGCAGTCACCTGCCACAGCTGTGGCATGTTTCTTTTCCTGCTGCAAGACGTTGTTGGGTACACCTGCAGCAAATGCAAGCTGGTTGCCCTCCTGGAGGAGAAGGTTCAACAGCCACATGTTTCAAATCTTCGCATTATTAGGGAGGGAGAGGAGTTCTTGGATAGGGCTGAGAGGACCTTTTTGAAGACAAAGTGCACAGAGGAGCTAGCAGACGAAGAACCCAGTTCACATAACCAGGAGACAGGTGCTTGGAGGAATGTGCCATGCAGGAGTAGAAAGGCAAGGTGCCATACAGAGACTCTCAAGCTACAAAACCACTTCATAGAATCATAGAATCATAGAGTTGGAAGAGACTCCAGGGGCCATCGAGTCCAACCCCCTGCTATGCAGGAACACCCATCAAAGCATTCCCAACAGATGGCCATCTATCCTCTGCTTAAAAACCTCCAAAGAAGGAGACTCCATCACACTCCGAGGCAGCATATTCCACTGCCGGACAGCTCTGACTGTCAGGAAGTTCTTCCTGAGGTTCAAGTGGAATCTCCTTTCCTGCAGCTTGAATCCATTGCTCCTTGTCCTAGTCTCTGGAGCGGTAGAGAACAAACCTGCTTCCTCCTCAACATGACATCCCTTCAAATATTTAAACATGGCTATCATGTCCCCTCTTAACCTTCCTTTCTGCAGACCAAACATAACCAGCTCCCTAAGGCGTTCTTCACAGGGCGTGGCTTCCAGACCCCTCACCATTTTGGTTGCCCTCCTCTGGACACGTTCCAGCTTGTCGACATCCTTCTTGAACTGCCCAGAACTGGACACAGTATTCCAAATGAGGCCTAACCAATGCAGAATAGAGTGCTTCCAAGTTCTTGACCTTATTAATGACAAAATGGAACAGCAGGTTGTGGAACGTCATCCAGAGGAAATCCAACATCAGCAACAGGAATCCCAACACCAGCAGAACAGCATCCAATAGCATCAGCACCAACAGTCTCAGCACAACCAGAAAGTTCAGGTGGCCGTGAGGGAATCTGCTCATCGAGTAACCCCAGACAAGCCTCAGAAGAGACGAGTTCTAGTGGTTGGGGACTCTTTGCTGAGAGGAACAGAACTGACCGGTTGCAACCCAGGCAGGATCAATCGTGAGATGTACTGTTTCGCTGGGGCCAAAATCAATGACATAACGGAGAGACTAACAAGACTGGTCAAGCCCATTGACCATAACCCCCTTCTTTTGGTTCACATTGGAACCAACAACACGGTGAGGTGCAGCTTTCACTGCATCATGAAAGATTACGAGCTAATGGGTAGGAAGCTGAAGGACTTTCATGTGCAGGTTGTCATTTCATCTCTTCTCCCTGTGGAAGGACATGGCCCATGAAGGGAAAGAAGAATAGTGGAGATCAACAATTGCCTCCAAAGATGGTGCCACTGGGAGCAATTTGGATTTTTGGATTTTTGGCCTGCACCTTACAACCATTGGCCGGAACGTTTTTGCTAACAGTCTCACAAAATGGATCAGGAGCTCTTTAATCTGAGTTTGACTGGGGAGGGAAACAGTATTATTCAGGGCAAGGATTCAGTGAGTGTTGCAAAAAATAACCCAAATGATATAGATAGGGTAGACCAAGTAGAACTAGAGACCAACAGGGAGAGGGAAAGTAACTTTAGTACAGGACTTCCACGAAGGGCACATTGTCTCAAGTATCTCTACGCTAATGCACAGAGCATGAGGAATAAGCAAATGAACTCCAACTGTTAGTACAACAAAATAAATATGATTTAATAGGCATCACTGAAACCTGGTGGGATGAATCTCATGATTGGAATGTAGGAATAGAGAAGTATAACCTATTTCGCAGAAATAGACCAAACAAGAAAGGAGGAGGAATAACCTTATATTTCAAGGATATTTTCAACTATGAAGAGATCCATGACTTAAATCTGGGAAGCCAAGTCGAGAGGATCTGGGTGAGAATTAAGGTAGCGAGAAACAATAGGGATGTGGTTGTGGGAGTTTGCTACAGGCCTCCGGGCCAGCCTGAGGACTTAGACGAGGCCTTCCAGGAGCAGATGACCACACATTCAAAAAGGAGAGATGCCGTGTTAATGGGAGATTTCAGTTATCCTATTTGTTGGCAGTCAAATTTTGCAAAGCCCACAAGGTCCAACAGGTTCCTTGCTTGCCTTGCAGACAATTTCATGGTCCAGAAGGTGGAAGAGGCGACAAGGGGATCAGCTATTTTAGATCTGATCCTGACCAACAGGGATGACCTAGTTGATGAGGTGGAGGTGGTGTGATCCTTAGGAGGGAGTGACCATGCTGTTTTCGAGTTTGTCATTCAGTGGGAAAGAGAAACTGAGTGTAGCCAGACACGCATCCTAAACTTTTAGAAAGCTTATTTCTCTAAACTTACGGAGTTATGTTACCCTGTGAATTGGGGGTTCTGGGAGGGACGCCCAAACAATAAACCAAACCAAGCAAAGATGGGGAAATTAGCTGGAGCACTCTCTTGGTTAATGAGAGGCAGGGTAACTTAGCGGGGATATTTTACCCTATGTCTACAGCGTCAGGTCAGTGAGTAGGCAAACAGTTCAAATAACAATTAAGATTTATTAGACAATTATTAAGAAAAACACGAACACACTCCTAACTAGAAAAGGAAAATAGAGTTCAAGGGGAATGGGTGATACGCCACCTTTCCTGCAGTCCTGGGGAAGCCGATTGCAGAGGAGGAAACCCGGCGTGGCGGCCGAGGGGAATTCGCTGAACCGAGAGGCAGCAAAGTAGAGTAGGAATCCAAAGCGATCTGGTGAGAGTTCCAAAGAGCTCTCAGAACTGGGGGTTTTTATCAGGGAAAGAACGACCGTAGGCTAGTCTGGTCTTGGGCGAAAACAATAAGTTTTGGGTTGGAGACAATGCCTCCGAAAGGTCAGAATTTACATGATTGAGTTATGTTCCGAACTGACAATAGTATGGCTGGTATGTAGATGTGGCTCGCTCGGCCGTTAAGCACTTAGCTTGCCAGGGTGCCCTCTCAGGGCAGAGGGTCTCTTTGTTTATCGCGCATTGGTAATGAGGGTGTTTGTTTTGGGAGGTCCCCTAAAGCAGTTCTGGCAATCTCTGGCTTGGTTTGGTGTGAGCAACAAATAGTAGCCATGCCTAGCTTCGCGCTTGTTCGGTGGCCTCACAAACACTTGGCTGGTGGCAGAGCAGGGCTGAATTATGATATCAAGTGGAGAAAAGCGGGCAAATTCCATAAGTTTGAAAATAATGCGGGCAATTTCAATGTCCAAATGCGGGCAGTACAAAACAGGAGCCCGTAATTCTGGGGAGGTGAGGCATAGGCAAAGTCTCTGCACCCCCCCCCCCAGAAACAGGAACGTTCGGGGTCTGGAGAATGCTGGCATGACGGCTCCAGCAGAGCTGGAGCTATGGCAAAAGTCCGGGTAAAGCAGGAACGGCAAAAATGTCCAAGTCCGTGGTCGAGCTAGCCCAGGCGCGCTAGCTCTTTGCAGGAGCAGGTTTGCAAGATAGTCCAAGTTGAAAACAAGCTTTGCAATCCGGAATGCAGGCAGCACAGTTCATGGGTTTGTTGGGGAGCGGCTGGCTGGTGTCCCCAACTGCAGGAACAGGAATAAGTTGTCATTGCAGGCTTGGCTCCTCAACTGGAACTGTGGTGTATCTGGATTCACACACACCCCCACGGTGCCTCGGTGGTGGCGGATGGATCCGGGGATGGCCTTGGCTTCCGACCTATTGCTTTGCAGGAGAGAAGACTGGCATGGGTTATAACAAATGCGGACGTTTAATGCAAATTAGTGGTATGGAGCCTGTTGGGAATTGGGTTCGAATTGCGAATCTGGGGGTGATGGGAACCTCGTTGGGTTTTAACAGAAATGCCAGGCAAAGGTGCTAACATGAAGGAGACGGGGTGACTGTCCCAGCCCGTGGTCACTTTAAGGTGGAAGATGGTCTGACCACACCTCGGTAGAGGGGGCCTCCATGCAAGGGTATCTTCTGGGGCAGCTCGGGCCTACAAAGCTCAGGGGTCAGATGGACCACCTGGAGGTGGGGTCTTGTTTAGAGCAATCATGCACAAGTTACTTCTGCTGAAGCCCCATTTGCAATGGCAGTGATACCCATTGGCTCAGCGTGACTAGTTTGGGCTCTGGTCTTAGCTGAACTAGGTTATACTCTGGCCTTTGCTTGGTGGCGAGGGTCCCCAAACCAGTTGAAAGACAGAAATTAAAACCAATCCAATGCAAGCATAGGCTATGCTTGCTTGTTGCCAGAGCAGACGTTGATGCTACCGGAGATTGCCCAGGATGGATGGGCCTACGTGTGCAAATGTTCTATTAACATATGCAAATTAGAAACAATGCACCGGGGCCAAACGTCTTGCCAATTATGTGGGTCTCCGGCTCTTATGGGGCATCGGAGAGTGGACATACACTTTTGGGATACACGGCCGAATTGCATTACCAACTGGGGAGCAGCTAAGACTTCTCTCACCCTAACAGTCCAAGCACGCAAAAAGAAAGGAGAGAGAGGTCTCTCCATGGTAGAAACCATTCTGGGCTGTACATCAGTACTCCAGAGTCAGACCTGTTTCTACTGAGAGGGTTGTAAAACCCTCGTCGCTACGCCCGTACTTCCCAGGGACGCCACTGCACAAGACCGTGCCTTAGAGTCAGGGATGGCAGGCGTCCTGGTTGGACTCACACCCTTCCTCAGGGTATCAGGGCTGACTCTGTAGGCCCGATCTACCTCAGAACCGGGAGACCCTGCTTGGTCTCCCATCCAAAACAGTGAAAAAGAAAGAAATAACTGGAAAAGGAAAAGCACGTTAAACATTACCAACATAAGCAGAACTATATACCAGGCAAAACTATATACAAAGACTGGTAGCTCGGAGGGGTCGCCACTCCATCTCCACTCCGCAAACTGGGGGCTGTTCAACCATTGTCGAACGCCTCATATAAGGAGACAAACGTCTCTGACAAATTCACAATGGGCATCTCCTTGTAATTTAACGAAACTTGAGGGGCAATTACACTAACGGGAGTCTTCTCAGCACCCTCTTCTGGTGATTCCACTTCCACTATTCCTTTTGGCTCGACTGGCTGGCCCTTCCACTCCTTCAACTGAGAGACGTGGAAGAACTTGAACCAGTCTCCTCTCTTCCTGGGGATCTTCACCTGGTAAATCGTGGGTGAGATCCGTTTCACAATGGGGATGGGGCCAACCCACCTGGCAGCGAGGGAGTGTTTATAGAAATTTCTATAGAGGACCAACTGACCATCCTTCCACTGGAGGGATGGTGGACCCATGCCAACCTTTTGTCCATTTTGAATAGGTTCTTGCCCAGTTGGGCAGCGACCTTCCAGTTTACTTGACTGAGATGGCTGATGAGGTTCTTCACCCACTCATTGTTGAGAACCACCGGCTCCAACTCTGAGGGAAGACCCGTGTTTATCCAAAATGCTTCGGGCAGCATCATCTTCCGCCCTGTCATTACCATGTGCAGCATGAAGCCGTGGGATGCTACCATGCCTCGGAAGGCCATGAGGATGATGGGCAGCTTGGTGTCCCAATCTTTACCGGAGGATCGCACCATTTTCCAAAGGGCTTCCTTCAGAGAGTGGTTTGTCCTCTTGATGTGTCCTGAGCTTTGCGGATGGTGGGCGATGTGAAAACGCTGGCGAATGCCCAGGGCCTTGCACAGTTCTCAGGTGACCTCACTGGTGAAGTGGGCCCCGGCATCTGAGTCAAGGTCCCTTGACACTCCCCACCGTGCCCAAACATTATTAAAGAGCAAGCGCGCTGCCGTGCTCACAGTATTGTCTCAGCAAGGGAAAGTCTCAATCCACTTGCTGAAAGGATCAATGATAGTCAAGCAATATTTGTTCCACGCGGGGTTGTGGGAAGCAGACCTATGAAGTCTATCTGTATGTGTGACCACGGATCCTCGATGCGCTGGTGCTGGATGGGCGCCTTGGGACCAGAGGGGTCAGCGTTGACCATGGCGCAAGCCAAGCAGTTATTCACCCACTGGTAGACGTCCTGCTTAACCCGCGGCTACCATCTGGTGTCCTGAACCCAATCCAGGGTCACTTCATGCCCTCGGTGTTCCTGCTCATGCACAAACTAGATAATATCACTGCGGAGGTCTCTGGACACGAACCAGTGACACTGGCCACTGTCATCGACCACCCAGTATACTCCGTCCTGCTGGGAGATCTTGAGTCAGCCGGACTTGTCAGAGCCCTTCCTAGCCAAGTCCAAGATCTCAGAGTCTCCCGTCTGCAAAACCCCTAGATCGAACACAGGAGGAATAATCTGCTCCTTGGGGTTCACATTAATAGCAACGATGGGGGTCCCATCGTCCTGTAATGCTGCATCCTTTGCTATGGTGTCAGCCCTGGTGTTCCAAATACAGGTAGCCGTACCCTTTTTCTGGTGACCTCTGACATGAGCTACCCATGTAGGGGCGACCCTTTCCTCAATTTGGGCTGCAGTATGGACCCATTTCTCTAGATGGACAATGGGCTTCCCATTGGATGTTTTCAAGTCATTTTGGAGCCAGATTGGTAACCAGACAGTTGCAGCCTTGGCTGTCCAGTCTGAGTCTGTATAGATTGCCAGGGGGCAGTCAAATGGTTCGCGCTCTAAAATAGCCTTTAGAACTTCTACCTCTGTCGCTTGGCTGGAATGTGGTCGGGCTTTTCACTGTAGGGTGAAGGAATCTGTGATGAGGATCGCTCCATAGCCTGTCCGTGGGCTACCATCCACGTGCATGGAAGACCCATCACAAAACCAACACGCAAAGCCTTGTAACTGAGCTTCCTCGAGGGAGGCTCCCCATTCCACTGGCCAATTACTGAAATTCAAGGGTGGTAAAGGGTACTCATGCGTGGCTCCGGTCACAATAGGACCATAAGGAGCTGGTGGGTCCTGCGGCTGTTTCTGAAAATCCACCCCACTCGACACCAGGGACACAGTCCATTTGGCAATACGGGCGTTAGACACCTGGCCATTCTGGACCTGTCCAGACAGAATGTACTTAAGAGGCGTGTGGGGGTCTGGACAATCACGCAGGTGCCTCCGATATAAACTCCCAGCGTGTTAGAGCCCAGATTACAGCTAGACAAGTCTTCTCACAAGGACTAAATTTGGTCTCATGTGGATCCAGATTCTTGGAGGTGTATGCTATCACACGCTGAGTGCAATTCTGTTGTTGCGACAAGACCGCTCCTATACTCTTGTCAGAGGTGGCTAACTGGATAAAGAACGGCTTAGCCATATTGGGGTGTGCCAAAGTGGGCGCCTTCATTAAGTCCTCCTTAAGCTGTGCAAACACCTGCTGCTGAGCAGGTCCCCAGTTCCACTCGGCGTTCTTCTTTAATAGGGCATATAGAGGCTTTGCTTTGGCAGCGAAAGACTCAATAAAGTCCCTAGAAAAGTTGAACATTCCTAGTAGAGAATGCAGGGAGTGCATGTCTGTGGGGGCCGGCAACTTTGTGATCACCTCCATGCGCTGCGCGTCGGGGATGCGACCTTCAGTGCCAAGACAAAGACCTAAGTATTTTACTTCTGTGGACACTAGCTGTGCTTTTTCTCTATTTGCCTTGAAACCAGTGTCTCTAATGACACCCAACACCTCCTGTGTGATTTCCCATGTCTTTTCCTCGGAGGCTGAATGGACCAAAATGTCGGCAACATATGATAAGACATGGGACTGTGAAGCTGGCTGCAGCTTGTTCCACATCTTAACCACATGCACGTGACAAATACTGGGGCTAGAATGGAAGCCCTGGGGTGTGTGTTTAAACACATATTGTTGGCCCCGAAAAGTAAAGCAAACTTGTACCAACATGCCTCGTGAAGAGGGATTGAATGAAAAGCATTGGCCAAATCAATTACACTGTAATATTTAGCTCCTGCAGCAATGGCAGACAGGATTTGATTATATTTTGCCACAACCAGCGCCACGGGAGGAGTTACATAGTTCAAAGCCCAAAAATTTACAGTCATACTCCACGTTTTGCCGTCTGATTTTAAAACAGGCCACAAAGGTGCGTTACAAATAGACTGCATTGGAGTAATTACATCCCATTGGAGAAGCCCCTCCATGGTTTTCCCAATGCCTTCTTCGGTCTCAGCTGGGTATTTATACCGCTTTTGAGGTGGGGATCGCAGCTCTCTATCAGGACACAAGCTTCCTTTACAGTCCCGCACTTGATTTTGTTTTTAATCCAGACCTCCAGGAAAGCCTCAACCCAAGGGTCGCTCGCCACACAATTTACAGGGGCGGGAGCTTTAATGGCGGCACAGTGGTGCACGGCTGAAATTTCCTCTGGTCCCTGGTCTAACTTCCACAGAAACCCATTTGCATAATCAATCGTGAGCTTGTTTCCCCATAGGAAGCCGCTGCCCAAAAGGCCATCGTCCTCGCCATGGTTCTTGCAAGCCCAGAGCTGAAAAGGAAACGTCTTCCAAGCTTGGGCAACGTGACCCCTCCATATCCAGAGAGCTGGACATGCTCGGGTGTGGGTTCACCGTGCTTGACTAATTTAGGGTGCAGCACATTTAGGGCTGCACCAGAGTCCACTAACAGGGTGGCAGGAGTCTTTCCCCCTCGGTCCTACGCCTGCCTTCACCCAGAACCTTCCCCACTTGTCTGGCTGCAGCTCAGCCACAACGTTGCGGGGAAGCTTCCTGGACCGAGGGCACCCCTATTCCTTGAAGTCAAAGGTCGGGTAGTATCCAGCCAGAGGTGGGCCGTTTGTCACAGCCTGGACCGGCTGTCTACCACCCGCCATAAAATGCCTGTCTAGAGCTTTGAGAAGCTCCGATGTGGGTTGCTTGTCGAACTGAGTCATGTCCAGTCTGCAGTGACGTAACATGCTCCAGATTCTGGCTCTATCTGTGGAATATGCCTGGGTCGTGGGATCGTACCCGCCAGACGTTTCCTGGGGAGGACCAGACTCAGGAGACGGTTTGGGAGCAGTGGGCTGACTGCAGGAGGCCCGCTGGCTTGGGCGAATGTCACACGGAGGAGTAGAAGGACCAGGAAGGAAACAGAGACTCTTCACCTGCACAATCGCTTCAAAGTTCTTGGCCTTACGAACAATGAGGAGCACCATGCAGAGGGAACAGAATGTCAACAAGAAGAAATCCAACTTCGGCAACAGGAACTAGGTCAATGCTCCCAGCCTCAACAGAATGCCCAGGCAGTCCTAGTGGAACATGCTTGTCGAGGAGACCAGGACAAACCACAGAGGAGGCGAGTTCTGGTGGTTGGGGACTCCTTGCTCAAAGGAACTGAAACGGCAATTTGCAAACCGGACAAGCTCAATTGAGAGGTCTGCTGTCTTTCTGGGGCCAGGATCAACCACGTAACGGAGAGGCTAACCAGGCTGGTCAAACCCACTGACCGTAAGCCCCTCATTTTGGTTCATGTCGGAACCAATGACACTGCTAGGAGCAGCTTTTACCACATTGCAAAGGACTATGAGCTTATGGGGACGAAGCTTAAGGACCTTGGTGCACAGGTGGTCATTTCGTCTCTCCTCCCTGTTCAAGGATATGGCGCACGAAGGGAAAGGACAATAGCAGGTGTCAACGACTGGCTCCGCACATGGTGCCGCTGGCAACGGTTTGGAACATGGCCTGAATTTCCATGAACGTGGGCTTCTGGTGAGGGATGGGCTGCACCTCACAAAACGTGGCAGGAATGTTTTTGCAAACAGTCTCGCAAGGAGGATTAAGAGGTCTTTAAACTAAGTTCCACTGGGGAGGGAGACAGTATTATTCAGGGTAGGGACTTGTCGAGCGCAGGGGGAAAAGGCCCAATTGATACTGCACAAGTAGTACAAGAGGCCAATGGCGGGGGGAGTAGAGACAATAGTACAGGACTTGCAGGAAGGGCCCGGGGACTTAAGTGTCTCTACACTAATGCACGGAGTATGGGAAACAAGCAGGATGAACTTGAACTCCTAGTACAACAAAATAAATACGATTTGATAGGCATCACTGAGACCTGGTGGGATAAGTCTCATGATTGGAATATAGGAATAGAGGGGTATAGCCTATTTTATAAAAATAGACCAAACAAGAAAGGAGGAGGAGTAGCCTTGTATGTCAAGGATGTTTTCACCTGTGAAGAGATCCTTGACTTAAACCCAGTAAGCCAAGTCGAGAGCATTTGGGTAAGAATTAAGGGAGCGAGAAACAATAGGGATATTCTGGTGGGGGTTTACTACAGACCTCCAACCCAGGCTGAGGACTTTGATGATGCCTTCCTCAACCAAATGACTGCACATTCAAGGAGGAGAGATATAGTAATAATGGGAGATTTCAATTACTCAGATATATGCTGGCAGTCAAACTCTGCCAAGACAGCAAGGTCCAGCAAGTTTCCTGCTTGTCTTGCAGACAACTTCATGGTCCAGAAGGTGGAAGAGGCCACAAGGGGATCAAATATTCTAGATCTGATCCTGACCAACAGGGATGACCTTGTTAATGAGGTAGAAGTGGTTGGAACTTTAGGGGGGAGAGACCATGCCCTATTGGAATTTGGCATTCAGTGGGCAGGAGAAGATAAGGTAGCCAAACACTCATCTTAGATTTTAAAAAAGCGGATTTCGGTAAACTTAGGGAGCTGCTGGCCGGAATTCCGTGGTCAAGAATAGTGAAAGGGAAAGGAGTTCAGGAGGCAAGGGAGTTCCTTAAAAAGGAGATACTGAAAGCACAGTCTAAAATTGTGCCAATAAGGAGGAAAAATTGAAGGCATCTGAGGAAACCAGAATGGTTGACTAAAGAACTCTCAGCTGAGCTAAGTGTTAAAAGAAACATGTATAGGAAATGGAAGAAGGGGGAAACCACCAAAGTAGAATTTAAGCAAGTGGCCCGGAGATGTAGGGAGGAGGTCAGAAAGGCTAAAGCACAGAACGAACTTAGGCTGGCCAGAGACATTAAAAACAATAAAAAGGGCTTTTTTAAATATGTCTGCAGCAAAAGGAAAAAGAAGGAGACGATAGGGTTGCTGCGCAGAGAAGATGGAGAATTACTCACAGGGGGAAGGGAAAAGGCAGAACTACTTAACACCTTCTTTGTCTCAGTTTTTTCCCAGAAGGATACCAGCACTCAACCTGGCGGTTGGGGAGCAGGTGAGGAAGCAGGGGAAATGAGGCACGTAATAGGTAGAGGGATGGTACAGAAATACCTGGCCACACTGGATGAATTTAAGTCTCCAGGGCCAGATGAATTGCATCCTAGGATATTAAAAGAGCTGGCAGAGGTCATTTCGGAACCGCTTGCTGTAATCTTTGAGAAATCTTGGAGGACAGGAGAAGTTCCAGCAGACTGGAAGAGAGCAAATGTTGTCCCCATCTTCAAGAAGGGGAAAAAAGAGGACCCAAATAATTATCGCCCAATCAGCCTGACATCAGTACCCGGAAAGATCCTGGAGCAGATCATTAAGCAGTCAATTTCTAATCACTTAGAAAGCAAGGCGATAATCACGAGAAGTCAACATGGATTTCTCAAAAATAAGTCATGCCAGACTAATTTATCTCTTTTTATGATAGAGTTACTAGCTTGATAGATGAAGGGAATGCTGTGGATGTAGCATACCTCGATTTCAGTAAGGCTTTTGACAAAGTTCCCCATGACATTCTTGCAAAGAAACTAGTAAAATGCAGGCTGGACAGGGCTACTGTTAGTTGGATTTGTAATTGGTTGACCGACCGAACCCAAAGAGTGATCACGAATGGCTGCTTCTCATCCTGGAGAGAAGTCACTAGCGGGGTGCCACAGGGTTCTGTCCTGGGCCCAGTGCTGTTCAATATATTCATCAACGACTTGGATGAAAGAATAGAGGGCATGCTCATCAAATTTGCAGATGACACCAAATTGGGAGGGGTTGCTAATACGCCAGAGGACAGGATCAAAATTCAAAATGACCTGGATAGATTGGAGAGCTGGGCCAAGGCTAACAAAATGAAATTCAACAGAGAGAAGTGTAAGGTTCTACACTTAGGTAGAAAAAATGGAATACAGAAATATAGGATGGGGGACAAGTGGCTGGATAGCAGTACGTGTGAAAGGGATCTAGGAGTCTTAATAGACCACAAGCTGAACATGCGTCAGCAGTGTGATGCGGCAGCCAAGAAAACCGATGCAATTCTCAGCTGAATCAATAGGAGTATGGTGTCTAGATCGAGGGAGGTACTGGTACCACTCTTCTCTGCTTTGGTTAGACCTCATCTTGAATACTGTGTCCAGTTCTGGGCACCCCAATTCAAGAAGGATATGGTCAAGCTGGAGCAAGTCCAGAG